>JAVTVY010004606.1:0-37413 GCA_036873755.1 Hanleya hanleyi
GTTGCCTCAACGGTATCCTGGGCTGCCCGATGATGATTAGAATAAACGGTTCAAAGCGAACATGGCCGAAGATGGAACTTTCTGAAATGAAGACTTTTGATTGGACAAGAATACATCTAACGGACAGGAACGAATATGACAGATGCAAATGGTGGCCTCTGATTGGACAAGTCTTCTTGAATTGTAACACCAAGTGGATAGTGGAGATAATGACCAGTGTTGCGTTCTTCGTGGTTAAACTGACCACCACCTCCATCGGATGAAAGTATTCACCCATGCACTGATAGATACTCAGAATGCGCAAACAACTATCTGAGGATATGTTGCCTCAACAGTATCCTGGCCTGCCCGACGATGATTAGAATAAACGGTTCAGATGGCACTTTCTGAAATGGAGACTTTTGATTGGACAAGAATACATCTAACGGACAGGAACGAATATGAAACATGCAAATGGTGGCCTCTGATTGGATAAGAATCTTCTTGAATTGTAAATATACCCAACGCGGCTTCCCCAGCGTGGGTATGATGTAACATTGGGGAAAATAAACTATATGAAAAAAACTTCTTGTTGTTGTTGTTCTCTCATGTGTCATCCTTGTTGTTGTTGTTGTTGTTCTCTCTCTCTGGTCTATATCATGGCGTTATGTTAGAGTGTTAAGGTGTAACGACGGGCGTTGACGGGCATCACTGCATTTCGAAGAATTAGTGACAATTCCATGGAATATCAGAGCTTCTGAGCTATTTCACCAGGGCGTTGAAGCATTATGAATGGTGTTGGTGGGCGTTGCTACAAGATGACACCTCACACGGTCCATTTGGACCGCGGATGGTCCATTTGGACCGCGGATGGTCCATCTCTACACCAAATAACATCCTTCACTGCTAAAAAATGCCCACTTTCGCTACAACTCGTACTGATGACGTCACCAATGACGTCACAGATGCTGTAAATATCCCTCAAATCGGGGTCTATACTCCGAGAGCTACAACATGACACATCCCATGACGCATTCGCAACGCGGATGGTCCATCTCTACACCAAATACCTTTCTGCACTGCCCCAAAAGGCTCACTTTCGCTAATACTCCTACTGATGACGTCACAGATGACGGGAACATCCCTCAATTCGGAATGTACACCCCGAGAACTACAAAATGACACCTCCCAGGACGCATTCAGACCAAGGATGGTCCATCTCGACCCCAAATACCTTCCTTCACTGCCCCAAAACGGCCACTTTACTTACTACAACCAAATGCGCATGCACAGATTGACGCGACTTGCATTTAAAAACACGCCATTCTGACTCTACCCCACACAAGCTTCACATTGATACCTCACACGACCCATTCGAACCGTGAATAGCCCATCTCAAACCCAAACACACACCCACATACCCCCCCAAAATGCCTACTTTCTATACTACGGGCCAGGCTGCGCATGCGTAGACTATTGAACACGGACGAACCATTAGTGTAGTCAAGTGCTCCTCCACGAGAGCTTCAAAATAAGACCTCACTCGACCCCATTGCACCATTAGGGACTCACCTAGACTCCAACATGTCCACCCCGTATGGCCCTATACACCCATAGCCATGCAGTATAGGCCTATGGGCCTACCCAGGCCTCGGTGACTTTTTTCAAAAATTTCACCGATTCGCTCCGGGACACTTCCTATCGTGTTCTAAATGACGAGACGTGAAAAACAAATCCAAACAACCCCACCGCAAATGCATAGAAGTAGGTTTCCCAGGGGGACAAACATTGAACCTATACCCCAGTATGGACTATATGGGGCTATATCGTACTTTTTCAAAAATTTCACCGATTCGCACGGGGACACTTCCTATCATGTTTGTCTTGACGAGACGAGTAAAACGAGACCCCACAACCCTACCGCAAATGTATAGAAGTACGTTTCCCAGGGGGACAAACATTGATCCTATACCCCAGTATGGGCCTATATGGGGCTCGGTGACTTTTTCAAAAATTTCACCGATTCGTGCCGGGACACTTCCTATCATGTTCTAAATGACGAGACTAAGAAAACGCGACCCCACAACCCATACCGCAAATGTCGAGAAGTAGGTTTCCTAGGGGGACAAACATTGATCCTATACCTCCCATACCCCATATAGGTATTTTCACGTAATTTAGGATAAAGTCCGTATTCCGTATTTTTTTCAGGAAAAATCTTACATACACCCACCCTGGAACTAGGGAGAGATAACTCTATTGATAGGCAAGCCCCGTTAAGCCCGGTGACCTATATACCCCCCATACCCCATATAGGCATTTTCCCAGGTTTTTCGATAAAGTCCGTGTTCCGTATTTTTTTTTTCAGGAAAAATTTTACATGCACCCACCCATGTCTGGATGCCCCTTCACCTAGGCTTCACTTTGATACCTCACTCGACCCCATTGGACCATGAGTAACTCCCCTAGCTCTCAAAACGTCTATTTCCATACCCTTTTCCCACAATTCCCTGTCTGCGCATGCGCAAAATGGTGACAACGCTCTAGCCGCTAGTCCAGTCATATGCCCCTTCATGAATGCTTCACATGGATACCTCATACGCCTCCCTCGGACCATTAGGGCTCCCTAGCTCCAAAACGTCTATTTTCATACCCTTTGGCCACCGCGCATGCGCAGAATGCCGATAGTTCAACCCCAAAACCAGCCCATCAGATGCCCCCTCACATAGGCTTCACTTTGATACCTCACTCGACCCCATTGAACCATTAGTGGCTCCCCTACATCCCAACACGGCTATTTTCATACCCTTGGGCCACCGCGCATGCGCAGAATGCCGATAGTTCAACCCCACACCCAGCCCATCAGATGCCCCTTCACATAAGCTTCACTTTGATACCTCACTCGACCCCATTGGTCCATTAGGGGCTCCCCTAGCTCCCAACACGGCTATTTTCATACCCTTGGGCCACCGCGCATGCGCAGAATGCCGATAGTTCAACCCCACACCCAGCCCATCAGATGCCCCTTCACGAATGCTTCACTTTGATACCTCACTCGACCCCATTGGTCCATTAGGGGCTCCCCTAGCTCCAAAACGTCTATTTCCATACCCTTGGGCCACCGCGCATGCGCAGAATGCCGATAGTTCAACCCCACGCCCAGCCCATCAGATGCCCCTTCACATAAGCTTCACCTTGATACCTCACTCGACCCCATTGGACCATTAGGGACTCCCCTACATCCCAAAACGGCTATTTTCATACCCTTCGGCCACCGCGCATGCGCAGAAGGCCGATATGTCAACCCCACACCCAGCCCATTAGATGCCCCTTCACATAAGCTTCACTTTGATACCTCACTCGACCCCATCGGACCATTTTATCTAGGGACTACTTTTTCTCCGCGGAAGCTTTTTCCCGAGACCGAATCACCGCCAAAACCGCATCACCGCGGATGAATACATCCTGAATACATCCCCTGCAGCAATTGGAACTCTCCTGGATTGGAGGTAGCTTTTGGTCTTTCTGCCGGAACTATATTGCATTTGACCTCTGTGACCCTCCCGTGACCTCCCTAATGACGTCATTAAGTAGGTCAATAAGAGTCAATTTCCTCTTTGTATACTACTCACGGCACTCATCTACGCGAGGCAAGACTATATGGGTTTGCAACGGCCAATCGAGTGAGTGATTTGTGGGCTCCGACAGGATACGACAGAAAGTTGTGGCGAATGAATGAAAGATCAAATTTCATGAATATAGGGTGAGTCAACAAAAAGCTGTGATTTTGTAATACGATGTGTCAGATGCGAGATTCATTATGCAACCGTTGTCCACAAAAATGTTTCTGCGTCATTAATCGAAAACATTTTTTTTTATATTCTAATATTAGGATCGTACGAAACCGTGGATGGGACATAGTTAATATTTCCTAATTTCCCCGAGATAATTGACCAATGGTGAAATTCCTCCTAGATGATTATCTCGGGGGATATTATCTCGCGGAGAATTAAGTTCACCCTAGATAATTTCACGTGAGATAATTTACCAATGGCGAATTTCCCCCTTGATATTATCTCGGGGAAATTAAAAAAGATATTAACTACGTCCCATCCACGGTTCCGTAGGATCGCAAGTGGCAGCTCCGACATTCAATATTCAGCCGAAGTCAATAATCGAAAGACCTATTTCGTGCGACAAATAGCATCATTTCCAAATGTTTGTGAAATAGCAAAAACATATCACAAGATGGTTTCCTACAAGATACAAGACAGAAGCGGCCAAAAGTTTTCAATGATGTCAGTAAGAATGACCAAGGCAGAGAAAGACTTGCAAGATAGGATACCATCACAATGTCCGAAAAGTTATCAAACGTGCCGGATTCCTCAATTTTGTACTTCCCTGTATCAAGACCAGAGAGGAGGCCCAACTATCGATCGCTCCGCAGTAATAAAGGCATTACCTTATACTTATATTGTTACCTCGGACCTATTGGTCAGTTCATTATCAATCTATTGGGATTAACCTGGTACTTTAATAAAGAAAAAGAAAAAGAGAAAGAAAGTATTGATCATCCGACAGACAGATTTGATTCTCGCTCTTTCGAATCAGCCAGTGAAATGAGTTACGTTCCAACTAGTCCCGACTGCGGTTTCGACATGCTTCACATATGACACAAGTTAAAATCTTCAGATGAACAATTTCTGAAAAATGTTCCAACCATCCCGGAGGTCCATAGAGGAATAGCAAGGAGTGAAGTATTTTTATGCAGACTGGTTTTTGGAAAGCCCTCCAGAAGAGGGAGTAATTCCCTAAACTCACCTGTTCTCACATTCATCCAAGACAAAAACACTTATGTAAAGTACAAGTCGGATCGAAGTTAGGCCAATCGTGTCCCATCAATTCCTTACAATACTCTATACAGTCGTGGTCTTCGTCGCAGTGGGCAGGGACGCTACCTAAATGGAAAGCGTCCTAGTTAAGCACATCTTTCGAAGTAGAATACAGATTGTGTTAGGAGCTTTTCATCGAACATAGGGATCTCGTGTCTCGGAGATCAGTTCCTTCCGGGTAAAATACACATAAGTAGGCTATAAAATATTCATTAGCCGAATGATTCTGGTTACAGCAGTTCTTTTACAGGCAAGGCACAATGTATGCATGCCTAATTTGGGAAGAATTTGATGAGCAGTTCTCAAGTTATTGCCCGGAAACCAAATTTAAAACTTGCCACCAGGTGGCTCTACCTGTATGTGCAAGTGGGCGAAACTCAATTCCGAGAGACATTTCAAAGCGTTTCAAAGTTATCGCTTGCAGCACAACAGAACGGAAAGAACCCTAGTGGCGCCACCTACAGGCAGATATTTCTGAAACGCAATACCAATTAACATCTTGTCAGAAGGAATGTGTATGCCAAAAATCGCTTGTGAAGAATTAGAATGGACAACCACGAACATCTACGGACATGTACAGAAGATTGGAACAAGACCCAGTGACGCCACCTTCAGGTGGATCTTGCTGAATCTGGAATGAGCAGGAAGAAGTGAAACTCAGTGGCACCACCTACAGGCAGATGTTGATGAAATGCAGTAGCAACCGGCGTCTTGTCACAAGGAATGCGTATGCCGAATTTCGGGAGAATCCAGCAAAGCGTTTGGAAATTATCGCTTGCAAAGAATTCGAACCGACATCCACGGACAGAAACAGACATGAAGAAGCGAGACCCAGTGGCGACACCTTAAGGCAGATGTTGCTGAAATGCAATAGCAGCACAAGGAATGCTTATGCCGAATTTCAGGAGGATCCGACAAAGCGTTTGGACGTCATCGCTTGCAAAAGAATTATACGGACGTCCAAGGACATCCACGGACACAAAAAGCAACACCCAGTTTGACCCAGTGGCACCACCTTCAGGCAGATGCTGCTGAAATGCAATACCAACTGGCATCTTGTCGCAAGGAATGCGTATGCCGAATTTCGGAAGAATCAAACAAAGCGTTTGGGAGTTATCGATTGCGGAAAACTCAAACAGACATCCACGGACATACACGGACATCCACGGACACAAAGAAGCAAGAACAAGTTTAAAGTCGCCGGCCGCGTTGCGGCGGGGGACATAAACAAAGAGGACAAACATACTGCGTTCATGACAGACCCATAATATATGGGCTATAGAAGTCAACAACAACAACAACAACAACACAGCAACGACTGATATTTACTCACCCGCCAGGCACACTATAAGAGCCAACATTAACACAACACACGTGAACTTCCACATTTTCGAGTGTGTTCCAGAAATATCTTTTGGATAATATATAGTTTGAATTTAGTGCAATTATTATATACCTAAATGTATCTATATTTGTCATTATCAAACCACTGGTGACAATTCCCAGCAGTGATACATGTACCGGTTCATGTCAAGAAATTCATCAAATATCACGACGTAATCTCGAACGCCCACGATTTTTAATAGCTTATCAATCAAGAACCGACTGGTTCCGTTCACACCAAAGCCTTTGCGGTTTTGGAATGCATCAGCGACATGGCGAATTCCTGTGGAACTCGCCTTCTTTCTTTCTTCTCTTATCTGGACTTTTCATATTTACTTGCCTAACATTGCAGCAAAACGACAAATTTCGCAAAAATTGGGGTCACGCAGATTTTCTCTTACCGAAATTTAAGTCAGTAAGTCAAAGGTCAAAGGTCAAGGTCAATGAAGCTGAAATATCAGAAAATTTTCGAAATTCATTATTTGTTTGAGTGGATACATCAGTGAGAAACTTAGACTGAATTCTGACTTTATCCATTGGTAAATGAGGTCTGAGGACCTTGGTTTTATTCCAACATTACCAACTTAGCTATCTGTTGGCGGTTTCGAGATACCCATGTGCAGGGTGTTGGGGACTTCGAAACCGCCGTCTCCCCATGTCCGTTTCAATTTCGAATTCACGTCAGTGAGATCACGATCTTCAGTATGACTTCACTGAAACTTTATCAAAGCGTCTCATTTCTGCTACAAGTTTTTCTCAGCGGAAATGATTTTCAGTCAATGAGAAACTATATATCAAAGATCAATATCAAAGTGGCAAACAGGAATTATTGAAAACACCGCACTAATACTCTGGTCCAAGGATGTAGATTGTCACTAAACTTCAGGAATATCTCACTCTGATGGCAATGAAGAAAAATATTGAGGTCAACGGTCAACAGATTAGAGACAACTACCTCTCTAAATTGGAGGTAAAAAGGTCGTTTTTGCTAGATAAATTCAAGAATATATCGAACTGTAGAAGGGACGGGATTGACACAAAAAAACAACAACCCGCAAATGTATGAGAATGCCAACCACCTGGCTGGGGGTCTAATAACACCCCAGCCACCAGTCAGATTTTTGGACCGGATTCGGGGCCTTCGCGCACATCGCCGGAAGTGACATCATATATAGTAAAATAGATGTTTAACGAAAATTTTGATTACTTTTCAAGTCTGCATAATACCTCCGTTGACCTAGCGTTAAAAAGAATTATCTGGAGATAATTTTCTCTGTTTATCTGGACAGAGCATATGAAAAGTAGTTCGCTCACGTGCAACACTAAAGGAGTCGTTTGGTCGGATTCAAACTGAACCGTGCGTTGGTTGGTTTCCCCTATACGTCATAGCAACGTAGTAAAGGTCAACTTCCGCTACTGGAGGCAGGGATGTTATTGGAGCCTGCGAAATGGAGCATGCGCTGTGGGGAGGTTGTGAGAATGCCTGTGAGGCTGAATATCAACCAATGAGAGTGCCTGCTTGTCTTTCCTCCGAGGCTGCTAAAACCTGGGGAAATCAGGCCATGCTGAAAACTAGTTCAACAAGCTGAACCCTGCTGACATTTAATTTTGTGATATTGACAACGCAGGGTTCAGCCGTTGAACCGAAATTTCCTATCGCAAAATTTTCGGCCTCCCGACCTAGGTAACAGCGGGTGGATTTGGGCTCACAAAAATCGATAATACCTACCGCTTTGCACTCGCTTGGATAGAATACATATTTGCCTACTTCCCTGGCCATTTATTTTATCCGTCCAGCTTCTTTAATTTCCATAAACGGCAAAAGAAAAAAAAATCATCGCGGCTGATCTTCCAAAAACGAAATCGGCCGCCATTTTATCACGTGACCCTGAATCTCGCGTGATGTTATTCTAAATTCAGGATTACACGAGTCGGAAGAACTGAATCCGCTCAGTCGATCCAGTCGCTTAGGAGATGAAAAATCCCGTGAATCACCTTTTCCAGTATGTGCCTTCTATTATGCTTGATACCTATAGTTACAATTTTACATTTAAAAGCAGATAATTTGACAGCCTTATGAGTGAGCCGTTTCCGACCTTCCCGTCTACAGTCCCGAAATTACAATCGAGGTACGATCAGTCTCGTGTCACCATAGTGATATTTTCAAAATGGTGGCATATTTAGTTTTTGGAAGATCAGCCGCGATGATTTTTTTTCTTTCGCCGTTTATGGAAATTAAAGAAGCTGGACGGAGAAAATAAATGGCCAGGGAAGTAGGCAAATATGTATTCTATCCAAGCGAGTGCAAAGCGGTAGGTATTATCGATTTTTGTGAGCCCAAATCCACCCGCTGTTACCTGGGTCGGGAGGCCGAAAATTTTGCGATAGGAAATTTCGGTTCAACGGCTGAACCCTGCGTTGTCAATATCACAAAATTAAATGTCAGCAGGGTTCAGCTTGTTGAACTAGCTGAAAACATGCAAACATGATTGAGATGAGACTGAGCTAGTGGGGAACTCGGGCGGCTGGTGGGAGTATGGTTATGTTTTAGAGTATAGAATTATACGGTAGGTATGTTTGGTCTATACGGTACTTAGGAAGGTGATCCCGTACTACATGTATAAGGGAATTAAAATATCTTAGGTGGTCATGTGAAAAACGTACCAAAACAACAGTAGAATAAAAGCATAACCTGGTTCGGGAGTGGTTAATAAGTGGAGACCAGCCTGTTAGTTGGGAAAACAGAGGATAAATTCGTAAATGATAACTGAAAATGTCACAAACCTCGTATCTATTGTCAAAGTTCTGTTATTTCTCCAACTCCGATTTCGATTATCATTCTGCGCGAAATTGTTTAAAGATGGCCGCGCCCATGAGAATTTGCATTTGTCAAATATCTGCTGGTCAACATCATGTTCGATTCCTATGATATGGAGTTACTGCTGGCACGAACTCAGCAAAGTTGCGTCTCTTGGTTGGAATAGAAGAAATATTTAGTTTCTTTTAACCTACAATATAACTAAGACACATCCGTCATAGGCCAACGTGGAGAAATATATCCTCATCCGATGGTATTGTAACAAATTGTCTATCTAATTTGCATAATAATAGACATCTATTTGTTATCTACTAATAATTAATAAGGAGAACCGTTGACATTAGAACCTTGATTTTTTGCATGAAGGTGCATTAGGGGACTGTTACCAGCAAGTTCTGAGCTGACCTACTTTTGCTCAAAATGTCTGGTGATTTTTGATGAAAATCACCGGTGATTCTGACTTGGGCTGTTATCATTAAGATATAGGCAGGATTTCAATTTGGGGCGGAAGGATTTTCAAGAGTTCAGTGCGCGTCGGAGTCCTAATGCCTACCCTGCTTCATAGGTCCTGTGACGTTAGTCACACTGCCATGTGTTATCTACTAAAATGATGACAGTGTGACTAACGTCGCAGGACCTACGAAGTAAGGTTTGATATGGTTTAAGTGTCTACTTGGCCTAAGACATTTTTGTCCAATTTCGAGGTTTATAGGTCACCTAAGCAGGTCTGCCCCAGGAGTGGAGAAATCCTCCCGAGGGTAGTGCATAGGTTGTTTAAATGTAGGATCATGTAATGTCCCAGAATATATGGGAATTGGGGGATTCCATCCAACGATAACCATTCTCAGAAGGTCTGAATTTCGAATGGAGCAGGCTTCCTGTTTTCAGGGAACCTTCAAAACTCACAATGAAACATGCAACCAAAAGTTCCCGTGGACATGAGAGTGCACTGGCTGAGCGATCAATTAATAATAAAAAAAAAATTATAAATCAAATTTTCATCAGAATTCGGTCACCTCAGAACTTGCTGGTAACAGTCCCATAATGCACGTTCATGCTATAAATCAAGGTTCTGATGTCAACGGTTCTCTTTATTATGCCGACGAAAGGATTCGGATGGACTCACTGACTCACTCACTGACTACCGGACAATTTGCAAATGAGAGCCTACTTCGTCATAATTAGATTGTGACTACTTTAACTGTTGAATCACTGTTACGACATGTAGCAATACATAATGTAAGTCGCCTGAAGATTTTGTAGCATTATGGTTAACATGGCAGTGTGACTAACGTCACATGACACAAAGTAGGGTAGGCATTAGGACTCCGACGCGAACTGAACTTCTGGAACTCCCCCCCCTCCCCCCAGTCGAAATCTTGCCTATATTAAGATGGGCACTGCCCAAGTCAGAATCAGCAGTGATTTTCATCACAAATCACCAGAAATTTTCATCAAAAGTAGGTCAGCTCGGGACTTGCTGGTAACAGTCCCCTAATGCACCTTCATACCAAATATCAAGGTTCTAATGTCAACGGTTCTCCTTATTTTGCCGACGAAAGGATTCGGATGGACCGACTGACGCACTCATAACCGGACAATTTCCAAATGATAGCGTACTTCGTAGGAATAAATCAAAAGGTTTTAAGCAAAAAAACGACCTTTTTATCTCCATTTTAGCGGGACAGTTTTCAATAATATTCCTACGAAGTAGGCTACCATTTGCAAATTGTCCGGTAGTCAGTGAGTGGGTGAGTGAGTGTGAGTCAATCCGAATCCAAAACAAGCAGCCAGAGGATGCTAGGTCCCCCGCCAAAATGGCAGCAATATTTATAAGCGCTGTCGGTTTCAGAAGATATTCATGAGGATGGCAACAGCTACTTCACAGGCGTAAGAAGCAGGGGATCTTTCCACCTTCCCAGGTTTTGAGATCAACTCCGAATGGCTGACTGAATGTTGATTGCTACTGTAATATATTTTCTTTACCATGCAGCATGAAAATTATGTAACCGAAATGCAACCCCAAGAGACAACTCATGGCATATTATCTGCAAACTAAATTTGACAAGAATATGAAGGCATCCTCAACCTATTGCCCAGAAACCAAATTTAGACTTTGCCACAAGGAGTCACCACCTGTAGGTGCAAGCAGGCAAAACACAATCCCAAGTGACATCTCATGTCATGGTATCGGCATATGAACTTTGAGACTCTGAAGAGGGGTCCTCAAGTTATTGCCGGTACTAGATGCCCACCGGTGTTCATGTTATTTGGGGCGGGTCACATATGAATACAAAATTTGAGAATAGTCTGATGAGCAGTTGCCAAATTATTGCCCGGAAACAAATTTTTCCACCAGGAGACGCCACCTGTAGGCAGAAGCTCGAAAAATACAATCCCAAGGAACATGGTATCGTGGGGACATCTGCATACCAAATTTGAGAAGAATTCGATGAGGGTCCTCAAGTTATTGCCCAGAAACCAAATTTAGATTTTGACACCAGGTGACGCCACCTCTAGGCGCAAGTCAGTGAAATGCATTATCAAGCGACATCTTAGGTCACGGTATATTCATACAAAATTTGAGAAGAATCCGATGGTCAGTTCTCAAATTATTACCCGGAAACGAATTTGTGATGTTGCCACCAGGTGGCGCCACCTGTGAGTGCAAGTGAGCGAAAGGCAATCCCAAGCAACAGCTCCTGGCATGGTAAATGCATGCCAAATTTGAGAAGAATCCGATGAGCCGCAACGTTTCTCATGTTATCCAGAAAGGTACACATGTAGGATATTTCAAAGAAATTCGACCAAGTGTTTCTATTATCACTTGCAGCATGGAATAATGGAATGAACTCTAGTGGCGCCACCTCCGGGTGGATTTTGCTGAAACGCATCACCAACGGTGTTTTGTCGCAGGGAATGCATTTACCAAATTTCGAAGAAATCCGACAAATTGTTCGAAAGTTATCGCTCGCGAAGGATTTGAACAAACACGAACGGACATGCATTAAAGATTGGAACAAGACCCAGTGGCGCCACCTACAGGCGGATCTTGCTGTCTTGTCGCAAAGAATACAGATGCCAAATTTCGGAGGAATCCGACAAAGCATTTAGGAGTTATCGCTTACGCAGTATTTGCACGGACATGCACTAAATATTGGAACAAGACCCAGTGGCGCCACCTACAGGCGGATCTTGCTGAAACGTAATACCAACAGACGTCATGTCACAAAGAATGCAGATGCCAAATTTCGGAGGAATTCGACAAAGCATTTAGGAGTTATCGCTTATGAAGCATTTGCACGAACATCCTTGGACATGCACTAAAGATTGGAACAAGACCCAGTGGCGCCACCTACAGGCGGATCTTGCTGAAACGTAATACCAAGAGACGTCTTGTCGCAAAGAATGCAGATGCCAAATTTCGGAGGAATCCGACAAAGCATTTAGAAGTTATTGCTTACGAAGTATTTGCACGGACATGTCCGGACACATAGAAGCAAGACCCCAGTGGCGCCACCTACAGGCGGATCTTGCTGAAACGTAATACCAAGAGACGTCTTGTCGCAAAGAATGCAGATGCCAAATTTCGGAGGAATCCGACAAAGCATTTAGAAGTTATTGCTTACGAAGTATTTGCACGGACATGTCCGTGCATGCACGGACACATAGAAGCAAGAACCATTTTAAAGTCCCCGGCCGCGTTGCGGCGGGGGACAATAAGGAGAACCGTTGACATTAGAACCTTGATTTTTGGCATGTAGGTGCATTAAGGGAATGTCACCAGCAAGTTCTGAGCTGACCTACTTAGGTGACATATAAACCTCGAAATTTTGAGATTTATTTCAAGTTATTTCTAGATAGAGGGCCCCCAAGTCATCTCTCAACCTTCTCCCATAGAGGGCCGTCATTTCATCTCTCGAGTACACATTTAAATCATATCAAACCCTACTTCGTAGGTCCTGTGACGTTAGTCACACTGTCATGTTCCTACGAAGTAGACTACCATCTGTAAATGGTCCGGTAGTCAGTCCGTGAGTGAGTGAGTCCATCCGAATCTTTTCGTCGGAAAAATAAGAAGAACCGTTGACATTAGAACCTTGATTTTTTGCATGAAGGTGCATTAGGGGACTGTTACCAGCAAGTTCTAAGCTGACCGAATTCTGATGAGAATTTCTAGTGATTTTTGATGAAACTCACCGGTGATTCAGACTTGGGTATGCCCATTTTAATATAGGCAGGATTTCAACTTGGGGCCGGGAGATTTCCAAGAGTTCAGTGCGCGTCGGAGTCCTAATGCCCACCCTACTTCGTAGGTCCTGTGACGTTAGTCACACTGTCATGTGTTCAAGATTGGAAATAAAAAAATCAGAAAATCCCTGAAAATTACATTTCTGTGAATGTATGCATTGGTGGGAACCAAGATTGAGGTCAAAATGTCAATGGTCCAGGACAATGCCCACAAGCAACAATGTCAATGTTCCAGAACAATGACCACAAACAACAATGTCAATGGTCCAGGACAATGACCACAAACAACAATGTCAATGTTCCAGAACAATGACCACAAACAACAATGTCAATGGTCAAGGGCAATGACCACAAACAACAATGTAAATTGTCCAGGACAATGGCCACAAACAACAATGTCAATGTTCCAGAACAATGACCACAAGCAACAATGTCAATGTTCCAGGACAATGACCACAAGCAGCAATGTCAATGTTCCAGGACAATGACCACAAGCAACAATGTCAATGGTCCAGGACAATGACCACAAGCAAAAATGTCAATGTTCCAAGACAATGACCACAAGCAACAATGTCAATGTTCCAGGACAATGACCACAGACAACAATGTCAATGGTCCAGGACAATGACCACAAGCATCAATGTCAATGGTCCAGGACAATGACCACAAGCAACAATGTCAATGTTCCAGGACAATGACCACAAACAACAATGTCAATGGTCCAGGACAATGACCACAAGCAACAATGTCAATGTTCCACGACAATGACCACAAACAACAATGTCAATGGTCCAGGACAATGACCACAAACAACAATGTCAATGGTCCAGGACAATGACCACAAACAGCAATGTCAATGGTCCAGGCCAATGACCACAAACAACAATGTCAATGGTCCAGGACAATGACCACAATTAACAATGTCAATGGTTCAGGCCAATGACCACAAACAACAATGTCAATGGTCCAGGACAATGGCCACAAACAACAATGTCAATGGTCCAGGCCAATGACCACAAACAACAATGTCAATGGTCCAGGACAATGGCCACAAACAACAATGTCAATGGTCCAGGACAATGACCACAAGCAACAATGTCAATGTTCCAGAACAATGACCACATGCAACAATGTCAATGGTCCAGGACAATGACCACAGACAACAATGTCAATGGTCCAGGACAGTGACCACAAACAACAATGTCAATGGTCCGGGACAATAACCACAAATAACAATGTCAATGGTCCAGGACAATGACCACAAACAACAATGTCAACGGTCCAGGACAATGACCACAAACAACAATGTCAATGGTGCAGGACAATGACCACAAACAACAATGTCAACGGTCCAGGACACTGACCACAAACAACAATGTCAATGGTCCAGGACAGTGACCACAAACAACAATGTCAATGGTCCAGGACAATGATCACAAACAACAATGTCAATGGTCCAGGACAATGACCACAAACAACAATGTCAATGGTCCAGGACAGTGACCAAAAACAACAATGTCAATGGTCTGGGACAATAACCACAAACAACAATGTCAATGGTCCAGGACAATGACCAGAAACAACAATGCCAATGGTCCAGGACAATGACCACAAACAACAATGTCAATGACCCAGGACAATGACCACAAACAACAATGTCAATGGTCCAGGACAATGACCACAAACAGCAATGTCAATGGTCCAGGATAATGACCACAAACAACAATGTCAATGGTCCAGGACAATGACCACAAACAACAATGCCAATGGTCCAGGACAATGACCACAAACAACAATGTCAATGGTCCAGGACAATGACCACAAACAACAATGTCAATGGTCCAGGACAATGACCACAAACAACGATGTCAATGGTCCAGGACAATGACCACAAACAACAATCTCAATGGTCCAGGACAATGACCTCAAACAACATTTCTTTTTCATGAGGTTGAACATGGTGCCAACTAGGCTCTTGTTATTTCTACTACGTTTTGAGTTGGTGTTTACATTACGAAATTACATACTGGGAAACCACGTGATAGTGGGTGGGTCTTCGATATAATTCACTCGAGCTATATTACAAAAGCATCACAGGACCTACGAAGTAGGGTAGGCATTAGGACTCCGACGTGCACTGAAATTCCTGCCGCCCCAAGTTGAAATCCTGCCTATATTAAGATGGGCACAGCCAAGTCAGAATCTCCAGTGATTTTCATTAAAAATCACCAGAAATTTTCATCAAATGTAGGTCAGCTCAGAACTTGCTGGTAACAGTCCCCTAATGCACCTTCTAAAGTTCTAATGTCAACGGTTCTCCTTATTTTGCCGACGAAAGGATTGGGATGGACTCACTCACTCACTGACTGACTACCGGACAATTTGCAGATGGTAGCCTACTTCGTAGGAATATATACACCTGGAAAAAAGTTAAGCACTTTGAACATTTACAAAGGTATATGTATTGGTCGCACAGTAAGTTTGTAAAACTGCATGCTATCATGTAAGGTCATGTTCTGGTTACAAGAAAACACAATAATGACAGTTTTCTTTATCATTTTAATGATAGCACTGGCGTACCAAAAGAGTAACTGTTTGAGCTCAAAATGATACCCGTTACAAGTATGGAGCTGGAGAGTCAACCAGGCAACATGGTTTGGATAAGAGTGGATCAAAATGTCATTTGTAACAAGGGAAAGTTTTCCAATTCAATATCTGGTGTATCCTCCACGTGCTTGGATAACTGCCTCTACCCGGCGTCGCACCCCCATCAGTCAATCGTCGTATCCGTTGCATAGGAAACTGTCGCCATTCCTGGTACAAAGCTGCTTCCAACTCACGCAGATTTTGTACTGGAGGTTCACGTGGTTGTATTCGACGCCCAAGAATGCCCCAAATGTGCTCAAGAGGATTTAGATCAGGACTGATGGCGGACCAAGGAAGATGAGTCACTGCATTATTCTGAATGAATGCTGTCACTGCACGAGAACGGTGCGGTCTAGCGTTGTCATCCATAAACACAGGTCTGGTAGCAAGAGGATGGTTATCAAAATAGGGGACAACAACTGGGGCAAGGACATCCCGGATGTACTGATCGCCATGCAGATTCCCACGTATTGTTACCATGTCAAGCTTACAGTCATGAGAGACACAGCCCCACACCATTACTGAACCCCCAGCAAAAGGCGACTGTCGGTTTGTTGTTTCTGGTGTATAGGCTGTATTTGTCTGCCCCCAAACTCTCACGCGTCCATCGGTTACATGAAGAAGGAACCGGCTTTCATCCGATCAATGAATTCTTCGGCAATTCCTCAGATTCCAGCGGTGTCGTGCTATACGTACTTGTTGGTGATGATCATTCAGGAAAGGACGTTTGATGACGCTTTTGGACCGTTACCTGACACTTCTTAGACCATTCCCTGCTGTTCTCGTGGAAAAACGGCGATTTGGTAATCCGAGGTTCTTCAGAACAGTACTTGTGGCGAATGGATCTCGTCGAATTAGCCTCAGAAGTGCCCTTGACGCTGTGATGTCACCCAGGGTCGTCCGGAACGTGGACGGCCCTTCACCTCATTGGTTTCCCTGTGTTTCCTCACCAGAGGGGCTGATAACTGTGTTGTGGATATTGAGTTGACGATCAATTGCTTTAAAGGACATACCGGTTGATTGCATACAAATAATTTGCCATCTCTGTTCATCTGATATCCTTCTTCGTGCCATGATGACAGATAATGATTGAATATTGCAACCCATGCACATTAAATATCGAAATATGGGGCGTGCACAAACTGCATTTGGGAAAATTCGTTCCCTTTTTCACATGCTTTCCATGATGTTTTTTCGTGTTACTTTCCATGAAGAACGTTCGTCACCATTTGTTGAATCATCATTATTATCATACCTACCACCAGACACAGACTAAACCTTAACGTCGGTGTGTTATTATTCATTATATTAGGGGGTGCTTAACTTTTTTCATGTGTACATATGTCTTTTTTAATTTGGTGAAAACTTTTCCCTCGACTCGGTGTGATATTCGCAATTTTCCACGCAACCTTTAAGGCACAACTCGCTCTGTTAACTTCATGGCAGGCCATTTTCGGTCTAACAATCACGCGACAAGTCTGAGCACGAAGGCAGGATGCGAAGCGCGAAGTCCAAACACGAAGCCAGGATGTGAAGTGCGAAGGCAGGATGCGAAGCGCGAAGTCCAAACACGAAGGCAGGATGCGAAGCGCGAAGGCAGGATGCGAAGCGCGAAGTTCAAACACGAAGGCAGGATGCGAAGCGCGAAGGCAGGATGCGAAGCGCGAAGGCAGGATGCGAAGCGCGAAGGCAGGATGCGAAGTGCGAAGTCCAAACACGAAGGCAGGATGCGAAGCACGAAGGCAGGATGCGAAGCGCGAAGTTCAAACACGAAGGCAGGATGCGAAGCGCGAAGGCAGGATGCGAAGCGCGAAGTTCAAACACGAAGGCAGGATGCGAAGCGCGAAGTTCAAACACGAAGGCAGGATGCGAAGCGCGAAGGCAGGATGCGAAGCGCGAAGTCGTGTTTGGACTTCGCGCTTCGCATCCTGCCTTCGCGCTTCGCATCCTGCCTTCGCACTTCGCATCCTGCCTTCGTGTTTGGACTTCGCGCTTCGCATCCTGCCTTCGCGTTTCGCATCCTGCCTTCGTGTTACCAAACCACATACCTAGCGATGTCCCTTATCGGCCACCATATATAAGAGGGAAGCGTCAAACCCACTGTTTGACAATATATGACTGGCCTCTGTGCTGGCTTCAGATTGTAAGAAGGATTGGGACAATTTAACCCAAATAGCTGGATCAAATTCCAAATATTTTGGGAACGTCATGTCTGTATATCCAGTTTTTGACAGTCAGTTTAGTTACCCATGGCAGTAATGTATTCAAGGAAGTATCTGGATGTCAGCTCGAGCAATTACTCTCATGTGTAAATCGTGTTACGAAAAATAATGAATGCAGCTGACAATAACGTGAGTAATTTACAATATCAGTTCTTGTTTAGCATTTTGTGTGTTGGATTTTAGGTAAATTCGGGACTGGCGGGTCATACAAACCTTGTGTTTTCATCTTTAGTGGAGACTATTTATGACTATTATGCAAACATTTGATATAATCGAGATCGAGGTTATCCGCACTGTCCTCATTACAGAACATGAGTAGTGTGACTAACGTCACAGGACCTACGAAGTAGGGTGAGGAAGATGACTTGTGGGTCCAAGCGTAATGTTATAGGTCAAATTTTCATCAAAAGTAGGTCAGCTCAGAACTTACTGGTAACAGTTCCCTAATGCACCTTCATGCAAAAAATCACGGTTCTAATGTCAACGGTTCTCCTTATTTGCCGACGAAAGGATTCGGATGGACTGACTGACTGACTGACTGACTGACTCACTCACTCGCTCACTACCGGACAATTTGCAAATGAGAGCCTACTTCGTCGGAACATCATGGTTACATTAAAAATGGCGACCATATAGGACCACCTGAAACAGTTTTTGCCCTGTTTCTGTAAAATTCAAGGTATTTCTTTCCCCAAATATATTTTTGAAAGTTTCGCAGTAATAGTCTGGAAGTCTTTTTACTATTGATGAGAAGAGAAGTTCGATCACAAACAGCTTTTTTATTACTTCAGCTTTATATGATTAACAAATTACACCCAGTCACTGGTTCTTTATTATAGTTCTTCATCCCGATAGCAGATGTATGGCAACTGAAAAAATAAATAATTATTAATCATTAAATGCATACCTATGCAAACATTTCTTTTCAATTTGTTGGTATGTCCGTTAGGAATTTGTTAGCCGATATTTCAGTCACTTTACCAATTTTATCAATAGCTCTAATGATTTTTTCTAAACTGTACTAATCCATCAAATATAATATCCACGTAAAAAGGACTACCCCCACACAACCAGAAAAAAAGGTGGTGACCCATCACTCTTCACTATTGATCGGACCTGGCCGTCAACTTTAAAAGGTGATGACTCAGAGCCATCACCTTCAAATGGCGACCGACATCACCTTTAAGGGTCTCATCTCCCTTGAAAGGTGATGACCTGAATTTACAATCATTGCTCATCACTCTTCAGAGGCGATGGTGATCGTAAAAAGGGTGATGGCTCTAACTCATCACCTTTTCGGGGTGATAGTTGTTATCTATTTTTTTCAGTCTGTGCAGGTTAACAATATCCTAGCTGTTACTCAATTTACGTAACAATCCGTCCAGGAGGTTAAAATCTGCTAGGTGTAATGGCAAAGAATGTCCGGTGGATAAAAGTGTCCGGCTCCCGTCTTCTGACTTAGCTGGGACATTTTTTCCATATTAGCAACTAAGGACGGACGCTTATTCCTAAGGAAAATGATATGAAAAGGGACATTACTCTCCAGAACGTTCTTAGTCCTCACACTGACCGGAGGGCTCCTGTGGATCGGAGCATGGCTTGTGGTGAGATTGTTTATGACCATATGACCTGTTATCATAGTAACGGGAAAAATGAGGGTCTTGCTAAAAATATTTCTTGTCACAGACAATATACTGTTAACCCTCCCTGGCCTGGTCGGGAAGGTTGGCACTTCTCCTCCCCCTGTTGGCATTTTGCTCCTATATCCGGAACGACAAAAAATTGAGACCTGAAACTTCGTGAATTTCTTGATGTTCATATTGGGGTAAATGTTTTCGTCATATTTCTTAAAATTTACGCAAAAATTCAGCATGTTGATTTAACGCGATTCTATGCCTTTTACTGAAACCATGTCTTAATATCGCCTCCCCTCCCCCATTAACCGTAGCAGGCGTGACTTTATATGATATCATATTGGGGTCATTTTGGCATAACCTCCCGAGCAGAGGATCATGAGTAAATTTAAAATGGCGGCCATGTGGGGTACCAGAAAAAGTGATGTTTTCGTCATATTTCTTCAAAATTTGTGCTTTTCTGTATGGGAAAGTGGGTAAAACCTATTTTATTTCATAACAGATTATTCCTAAAATGATGTCACAGTGACGTCATTATGGCGGCCATTTTAGATTTTTTTTACATGTAGAGCTTGACCCAAACATATAGTGTGGTAAGTTTCAGCCCTATAGCTTTACCGACAGCGAAAATATATAGGGGGAAGGGGGCACTTTCCGCCACCCCCCCATGCTGCGGCATACACCAAACCGTCCAGGTCAGATAGGGTTAAGTTCTGCTATATTAGAAATAACCCACATATTGAAGTAGGAGTAACACACTTTGACGCGAGAGTATATATTCTTTGTTTTAGGGTATTTGCGGACGAATTGTTAACATTAATTATTAAGTTAACTCGGCCTTTTGCTTCCAATACGGATACGTCGTACATACTAAGATTCCCAATTGGTGAAAACATATATGCGCACAGTAGTATCTCTAATCTTATCTTTGCTCACGAAGTTCTCGCCCACTTTGGTGAAGTGATATGAAGCGAGAAATTTCTAGGTGGGAAATGACTTCCTAATTACTTACATGAAGGTGATCTTCACAGCGGACATGCACACTGATGCAAGGTACAGGCGGGCGAGAGAAAGGGTGAGTGTCCAACCAAGTCTATGCAGAACTGTGTACAATCACTGTCCTGGTTGCAGTGTACTGGGGCGCTACCTGAATGTGGAAAACAGTTTTCAATCCAATGCTGACGTAGGCATTTAAAGGCCACATAGGCCTACAATAGTGGTGGGATTCTGTGAGATCCGACGCCGACTAAGCGCGTCATTGTCCACATTCTCAACTACAATCACACTGATCTGTAAAGAGGGTAAACTCGGGGACTAACAGTCCACCAGCAGAATCTCATCATACACATATAACGCATCATTCACATCCTCCTGAAAGGGATTTTGGGGACAAGACACGACAGGTGATCGAACAGTTCCATCTGTGGTGAAAAGACATGTCGATTACAAGTAGTTGATGGCTGGGGGAGGAGTGACCATATTATTCTCTGTCAAAATTTGCCAGAGCAGACATTACCCATTCTCCCATTGTCAAAGTTTGTAACCTTGTAATCTGTCGGTGTAACACCCTCTGACTGCACTGTACAGAAAAACGCGTTGCGCAGGCGCATTCGGTCTGTATTGAATTTGATAGACACAGGGAGCATGTATCTGCATACGAGAGAGACGAGAAATGCGTCCAGTATATCTTATGAAAGAATAGTACGTTTTCTGATAAATTATCACACAAGAACACACGGTACAACGTCATGAATAGCTGTGACATGCTGAACCCATTCCGCTCCGTTTACAAGCAGAGGTTGTTGAGTGGCCGAGGGCCATGCGCACAAAAGCTGCGCGTCGCGATTTTAACCCCAGTGCAATCAGAGGTTATATATGACAGAATAAGGATTACAATCTGATGCAATGAAAACGACCCTGCCTAAAAACAAAAGTACGGAAAGAAAAACACAACATTTAATGCATTCATTTGAATTAACTGATTATATATTAATCTGACATAACTTGCTCCACTGACCAAAATCCGTTAAGTTTTGAAAAGTGGTCAATTCTAGATACCTCATCCGCGTCACTGGTTAACGGTAAATACATGAATTTGTAATTGAGTGGAAGAGATCCTAAACAACAGCGATGGATAATAAATTTCTGGTGGAGAACTGGTGTAACGAATATGAGGTGGTTTTAAATAGGCATTTTCTATATCAATCCTATGGCTTGCATTTCAAATGCCCCGACAGAATTTGAAACGCAAAATTAGGTTATACTTTCTTTGAATTCGGTTTTATCAGGAAAATTTAATATAACGAGGCTGGAATTTTGTATAATTGTCAGTAGCAATCATCTCTTCGAATGAGTATTTTCTTTGTTTAAACCCATGACTCCTGCTGTGTGAATGGAAATAAAACAGCCATAATATAGAGCCGCAAGAATAAATGAAGATCAAATGAAGATATAATTAAATACTTACTAGCTACGCACACGAGAAGGGCCAGCACTAAAACGAAACACGTTATCTTCCACATTTCGGAAACTTTCTGGTACTACACCTTGTTCAAAGAGTAGCCTATGGTTTGGATTAAATATTTCATACATATATATCTACCTGTATACACTGGTGTTATTTCCCACACTTGCTCTTTATCTCGACAATTTCATACACAATGCAGGATTGACACATGCAGATAGCTTATCGTCTGATGGTAATGACATACTCGGCTTTCTTCGAGGTAATGTTACTAAAGACAATCTGTCTTCTGCTTTTTTCTGAAGGTAATGTTAGTAAAGACACTGGTCTTTTGCTTTCTTCTTCAGGTAATGTTATTAAAGCCACTCATTTCTGACATGTAAATCTATATATTGTTCTCTTTAGATATCTTCCACACCTCCTCTTGTACAAATTTATCCCAACAAAAATGTAAAATGTATTCCATGGACAATTTGGAGACACGCAATAAGCCTCGAGCTTAAAGTGTTTCCCGTGTGATAAATAAATTAGGTTTAAACAGAAGTTCATAATTGTCAACTTCTGGTTTAAACCAAAGCCACTCAATTCTTCTACTTTCTTTTACAGGTGATGTTAGTAGAATCACTGTGGCCTTCTACTTCTTCTACAGATAATCTTAGTAATTGTAAAGGCAATCTGTTCTCTACTTACTTCAAGGGTAATGTTAGTAAAGACACTCTGGTCTTCTGCTTTCTTCTATCGGTGATGTTAGATACTCTGGTCTTCAGATTTCTTCTACAGGTGATGTTAGTAAAGACACTCTGGTTTTCTGCTTTCTTCTATCGGTGATGTTTGTAAAGCCACTCTGGTTTTCTGCTTTCATCTACAGGTAATGTTGGTAAAGCCACTCTGGTCTTCTACTTGCTTCTGCAGGTGATGTTAGTAAAGACACTCTGGACTCTTACTTCTTCTACAGATGTTAGTAAAGACACTCTGGTCTTCTTTCTTCTACAGGTAATGTTAGTAAAGACACTGTGGTCTTCTACTTGCTTCTACAGGAAGACATCTGTTGATGAACTATATGCCCACCAGATAGTAAGAAACAAAGCAGTATTTATTGAATGCGAGTTCGTATTAAGAACAAATACATGTGATGCCCTTCGCCATCTTTACAATTCGCAAAACTACAATCACAATGATTTTTACTGAGGGCAAGCCTCGGGGACGAAACGTTCACTAGCAGTAAAGACAACCTGGTTTTCTACTCACTTCTACAGATAATGTTAGTAAACATACTCTGGTTTGTACTTTCTCCTACAGGTAATGTTAGTAAAGACACTATTGTCTTCTTCTGTCTTACACAGGTACTGTTAGTAAAACACTCTGGTCTTCTACTTTCTTCTACAGGTAATGTTAGTAAAGCCACTCAAGTCTTCTGCTATCTTTTACAGGTGATATTAATAAAATCACTCTGGCCTTCTACTTCTTCTTCAGATAATGTTAGTAAAGACAATCTGGTTCTCTACTTACTTCTACAGGTAATGTTAATAAAGATACTCTGGTCTTATACTTTCTTCTACAGTAATGTTAGTAAAGATACTCTGGTCTTATACTTTCTTCTACAGTAATGTTAGTAAAGATACTCTGGTCTTATACTTTCTTCTACAGTAATGTTAGTAAAGATACTCTGGTCTTATACTTTCTTCTATCGGTGATGTTAATAAAGACACTCTGGTCTTCTGACTTCTTCTACAGGTACTGTTAGAAAAGACTCTCTGGTCTTCTGATTTCTGCTACACGTTATGTTAGTAAAGCCACTCTGGTCTTATACTTACTTCTACAGGGAGGGTGTGGAGGGGGGGGGGACTATGCCCACGTACTGGGAAGAATTCATATTACCACTCAGACAAATATACTGACTGCATATTTCTAAAACATCACAAGAACAAAAAGTTACGATTTGTATCCCGCCACGCTTTCATTGTAGCTGTTCCGGCGGACATATTGAATGGCATGACCAGCTAAGACCCCCAGACACTTTGGTCAAGTCTTCTACTTTCTTCTAGAGGTAATTTTAATAAAGACACTCTGGTCTTTCACTTTCTTATACGCGTAATGTTAGTAAAGACAATCTAGTCTTATACTTTCTTCTACAGTTAATATTAGTAAAGACACTCTGGCTTTCTACTTCTACAGGTAATGTTATTAAAATCACTCAAGTATATTCTACTTTCTTCTTCAGGTGATTTTAGTAAAGACACTCTGGTCTTCTACTTCTAGAGATAATGTTAGTAAAGACACTCTAGCCTATACTTCTACAGGTAATTTTTTTATCAGGTGCATGTAGTCTGTACAGTTACCTTCGCGGATTAAAGGTTCAGTTTTCAATAATTTTGTAAATACAAATCGGAGTTCTCATTCACGATATAACTATTCTCCAATATCTGTTTGTGCATAGATATTTTTTCTCTATAATTTTGATACACAGTTAGCATGTCTGGCGAATTAGATTGATTTTGTGGATATTTGTCGGACAAATCGTGAATCTCTTACTAATTCTGACCTGGTTAAGCTTTCATCGTCACTCTACCTGCATCAGAACTCTAACTTTTCCAACGCATATATGTCTTAGCACTAATCGATACAAAATCCAGGAAATGTCAACGCGAATTTCTGTGCAAATTTGTTTTTGTTTGATACTACAACACTATACCCTTGGGTCAAGCTCCACCAGAAAGTGTAAAAAAAAAATCAAACTGGGCCGCTTTGATATGTCACAGTGAGGTCATTTTAAAAAAGGCATTTTTTAGTAGATTTTTGTTCAGATTTTTCGAATTTTTCCATGTGTGTTTCTTCACAAAAACTTCATGAAAATTAGCAAATAATAATCTGATATGAAATAAAATAGTTTTTGCCTTCTTTTCCTCGCAGAAAAACAAGAATTTTGAAACAAAAAAACGAAAACAGTATTCTTTTCACATGGCCGCCATTTTCAATTTACCCATGATCGTCTGTTCGGGGGATTCCGCAAGTAGGCTCGAAATGATCCCAGTATGATAAACTACAAAGTCCCGGAATATCAGCTCTCAATTTTTTGTCGTTTTGGAAATAAAATAGAAAGTTGGGATTATGCACTCCCCCCCCCCACACAAGCCTTGTAGGCCTACGGTTAACGGAGAAACCAAGCAAAAACTGCCATAGTCAATTTATGACACATAATTTCTTCAGCCAAGTCAAATAACTTATAAACCAGTCTAAAGCTTATTTGATAACTTGATCATAGTATCATGGATACCGTGTTCCTCTTATCCATGTGCAAGAATCTGAGTGTCATTTTGATCCAAAAAGCAGCAGTTCGTAACTAAAAAATAATGAGGGGATAGAGTGATACGAAATATTAGATTTGATTTATTCATTTTTAGATATATTGTAATATTCAATTTTCCCATAGTTATGCAAAGAAATAGAGGATTCAGCGGACTTTAATTGATATACTTTAGCCGGATATACTACAAATTTTCCCGAAAATGAACTATTTCTCTGTGCAATTTTAGCCCCTGGCAAGAAATATTTCTCTAAGTATAATCCTTTTATGTGATTCGATTTTCTGGTATTGCTTTGATGTAATACATAAGTGGCAATTGTCCAGGAAACATACATTTATCTTTATGATTTAGGTAATTTTAAAGTTTCTTAATAGTTTCCTAAATCGTCCAATCGTCTCTACTACTGGGTCTCATCGACCTATTGAGATTTGATGTTAAATAAACAAATTTATGGATATCTCTCAAGATACCGAACTTATAAAAAGGTAGCCTTGGGACATGCTATTTTTATAGTCTTTTCATGTTTAGCGTCGGTAACTTAAGAAAGCATGCAACAGAGAAAACATTTGTTCATAACACAGTTTACTTTATTTACTGAAACATTACACGATAGACGATTGGCTGTCCTCGACCTCAGTCATTCAAAGAGCCATCAGATGAACAGAAACTGAAAAACAAAGTAATTTTAAAAGATGCAAATGAGAGTAACATATAAGCTTTATACAAACGAAGATGACTTTCAACGTGAGTTGAACCGATTAAGCAGAATCATTTTCTGATGTGTTTCCGGGTATCCATGGTGATGTATCAACCAATCAACGCTGACTGTTTATTATAGAGAAAAGGAAGATTTCAACCAATCAGCCGACGGTAGAGATGGATATTTTAACTCATAAAAGAAAAAAACCCCGTAAAATTGCCCTTCTCGATTGTACAATTACCGTTACCAATTATCAAACGTATTGCAAAATTACCAACTGAGTATCGGCCGTATTTGGGCTATTTACCTGTCAAAAAAAGTGGACTCTAGTTTTCGAATGTGACCATTTTTTGAAGAAATTGTGAAATATAACGACCGATAAATTTCCCCATGATCAGTATTTTACAACTAGGAAATATGTGTTCAAATGTGATGTGTGCATATTTGACAGTTTTGCGCATAATAGGGTACACTTCTACACGTTAGGCATTCAATAAATGTTCAAATTTGAGCAACATTTGGAACATCGATGTTACAAATTTGAGCAGTAGTTTTCAAATGTGTTATCAACATGGTGTACGTATTTGAACACGTGTTCATATTTGAATACGCCGTGTGGAACACTTACTGAACGCCTGACGTGTACTATAGTCTGTCCATTTTAATTAGTCGTCTACTTTGGAGCTTGTCAAAAATCAGTAGATATCTTTGCATAAATTTTCTTTTTTGCAGCATCTAGAACAAACTGGACTCTACAAAATGACTACCATTCCACCTTGATATCGATAATATATCACGATTGAAATAACTTTGTGATTCTCTCCATATAAAACTGCAGTACAGTTGTTTCATGTACCGGGCCTCAATTACATAGAGAGACGTCATAATGTATTCATGTTTACTAGCACGGAGGTCACCAATGCCGTGTACGGTCATAGAGGTGTGTGCGTTTTATCATTCAGCAATTTCACTGGGCATGGTATATAAGCGACACTTCAACGGACCGCCTGTTATTACTTAATACGGAATCAATGACCTTTGTGCCAGTGAGCATGAATACATTATGACGCCTCTCTATGTAATTGAGGCCCGGTACATGAAACAAATGTACTGGAGTTTTGTATGGGGAGAATTACAAAGTTATTTCAAGTGTGATATATTATCGATATCAAGGAGTAGTGGTAGTCATTTTGTAGAGTTCAGTTTGTTCTACACCTTGCAAAAAAGAAAATTTATGCGGAGTTAACTACTGATTTTTGACAAGCTCCAAAGTAGACGACTAATTAAAATGGACAGACTTTTAGGGTGCGTATCATTGTGTGGAAAAGTGTTCAAATATGCACACATCACCTTTAAACACATATTTCCTAGTTATAAAATACTTATCGTGGTGAAATCTTTTGCCCATAATTTCTTCAGAAATGATCGCATTGTCAATATGGATAACACTGCAGTGATTATTTATTCCATCACATTTTTACATTTTACCGAAGTGTTCAGATTTGAACAATAGCAAACACTTTCTTTGACAGTGCAGGTTCGGCCACATATGCGAACTTGTAACCCATACGTCGCGGGGGTGAGGGAGGTGGGGGGAGGGGGGAGGGTGGTATAATTAACATGAAACCTTCCAGACAATGGACTATATGTGTATTAATGTTGTAGTAAATAAGCAAGACATCAGAATACATTTGAAATGGAGAACTGCATTGCGTCACCGGTTATGTGCGCATCCAAAAATCAAACTGTTTTTCAAGTTATGAGTATAACGCTCCACTGGCCAAACATGCCGATTTACACATTACCGTTTTACACAAAATTCAGAGGTTTATAAAGTATAGCAATTTGCGTTTTTGTCCAATGTTAGCTGCTTGCCTTGTTTAGTATGTCGACTATAGGCTTACTGAGACGGTCACAACACATAATATGGAAACCAGGCGAAGTTGAGGAAACCATGAACGTAATAAATATACTTTACCTATATAGAGAAGGTGGAATCAATCGGCATATTATTTAGGGCATTCACAACGACCCAAAGTACACACTGGGGTATCGGACGGCAATATCACTTTTAAACAATAATCCGTGCAATCACTATTGATTTGACAACAGAGGGCGCTTCCTGAAACAAATACGTAAAAAAAGACGGACATGATTATTACTTCAAGAAAATTGATAGAATTCTTTTTCATTGCGAATAGATGGTTGACCTGCATTATCTATTCATCAAACATAATTAGGAAAATATGGAGAAGACCTGACAAACGCTGGGACACAAATGTCAAAATATTACAAACGTACATATAATCACAAATTCATACATGCATGTACACGTCAGTATTCTGCCAATCTGAATAAAATCAGAGATAATAAAAGACCTCCCTATATCTGCTTTTTCGCTGAATAAGACATGAGATTATCGATATGTCGGGTCCCTGTATCCAGTGACCTGTGTCCTCAACAGTGATCTTCGACAAAGTCCTCTTTAAGCGGCTTTGCGATAGGTCATTTAGGAAAGTACGGTATTATGAGGCGACAGCGATGTTCTGAGATCTCATTCAACGACAAGGCGGCTAACCAGCGATTTTATATATGTTTTTAATTTCATTGGTCAGAAGGTATCCAATGCCATGTCAGTTTTGACGTGATTTCTAACGCTTGTTTGCTGAGGACATTCTCCTTGCATTAGCTTATATACCTCTTCAAATCAGATAGCCACCAATACACTCTTAGAAAAGATGTTTCTTCTGGGTTTGGTACCACATGTCATATACATAGTGGACTGTACGCTGACCTGAATCACAGGCCCTCACAACAAGAGGTTTGGGGGTTGTGGGCGGTGGTATTAGGGTGAAGGTCTCTAAAAATAACCCCATGCTTTATATAAAAATACACCAAGGTGTGAAACACGCTTTGGATGAAACGAGAAATAAACGGTTTACCTCCAAACAAATACATCCGCATATTCTACAAGTGTCACTTTATATATTCCCGTCGTCAAATTAGTAAATTTGTGCAATTTTATACCTATATGCCGGGCGATTAAAATTCCAACGCCACTGTCCGTTCATCCCGGCTCAACGAGATGATGACGGGCTTCTTTCTCAATTCTGATTGGTCAGCTTATCAGTGTGTGACAACTTTGCCGGAGGCGTGTCGCGAGTGACCAATCAGAATCACGTTTAGGGACAACTGTCACTCTATAGATGTCCAATGTATCAACTTATTGTGTCTTCATAATCTCAAAGGGCCTCTAAGCAGCCATCCTGGAGTTTTTCATCCGACCTCGATACAGACGCGACGGTAATCCCTCTAATAATTCAATCACTTTTAGACTTCCTTTCAACTCAATTAATTAAACAAATTTAAATTGAATGACAATTTCTTTTTGTCAAGATCTTGAAGAGTAATCCAATTACAAACGGATTTGAACAATCAGAGCTGAATATAGGCAGACTATTTAGAAGAATTGAATTCTTGTGTTTTGGGGCGATTGAATTATTAGAGGATTTATCGTACTGTTTATCAAAAATCGTGACCGAACAATCGTGACCGAACAATCGTGACCGAACAATCAGTAGAAATATCAGTATGTATTAACATAGAAACCATGCAGTGCGCATATATTACAGCACTTTGGCAGAACCGACTCACCACACAGACAAACGAGCAAAGTTAGTACTAGAACTATTGCCTTCCACATTTTGAAATATTTCCACCAAGGTGTATGAACAGTGACTATTTCTTATCTTTCTCGGCGATTTCTTGTGCTTGATCATATGTAGACATACAAACCTCTTGTCCTGAACCTTCTGTCATATCCCACGTTTGTCCGATGTTATCAAAGTGTACCTATCATTTCGTGTGGGGGAGGGATGTCCTGTCACCCGCGTATGTGCGTTCTCTCAAAATTCCCATGATAGGAGGTATTGATTTTGACTACACAGCGCGAAATTAGACTTTAGCGACACCCCCAGGTCTAGCGTCTGATGCAGCCTTCTGGAAAACCCAATTCAGAAAGCGTTTTATCTCCCTTGTTCCACCAGGGACGTATTGATGCGGAGAACTTCCGGTAGGTACCAAAGGTCCTCACAATTAGTTTTAGTAATTAAATAGTCTATTTTTTTCAAGAAAATTGTCTTTATAATGTACACGTATACACGATCTATTGGATCATGCAGAAAATATAAATACAAATAGTTTTTCAAACAAATATTCTTTAATAGTTGATCGATATATTATTCCAAATTATTGCGGGTGCCTTTGGTAAAAGTGAAACCGAGGCGACTTCTTCCCGAAAGCAGCTTTTCATACCTCTAACCTTAAAGAGCGGCAGTTATTCAGGGGGAGATCAGGCACTTTCCGGAAATTTAGTTTGTAGGTATTCTCGATACGTCCCTACTCTTTCGACTAAATTTATCTACTCCCGATACCAGGTCCTTGCGGGACAATTGTTTTCGTTCAGAAGACGCTGTAATCATAATTTCAAATAATTCAAGGCTCATACGCCTATATTTGAACTGTGGCGTATACCGATAGAAAAAGGCTGATTTGGAAATTGAGATTTGCAACCCGTAAACACTGTCTGCAGTTCCCATCCGTTTTGTCCAAATTTGACAAAGCGATAAATGAGTGGATGCATATTCGTTCTGTTTCATCCATATTACTTGGAGTGGGAAAACCTTGATTAGGCAGCAAAAAATGCATGGTCAGTAAATTCGCTAAGAACCACCGAAGAAATATTCATGGATACAACTGCGCACCGCTCTCGCCTCAGCCCATGCAGGCCAGTGACCAAATTTCATATATTTTGTTCTGTGCATGTCATCTCTCTGTTATTACTCATCGCTTTATTGCCTAGGTATGACAGTGGGTTGTTGGAAAATGAATTTTGTGGAGATGGCCCAATAGCAGGGCTCGAGGTACAAGTCTTTTTCCCCTCCCCCTATATCCCATCATATTTCGTTTCAGGAAAGGGGATGCTACGGTGGCTTGTTAGGGTCATGCATTGATTTTTGCAATTTTCTGCTTTTTACTAGTTTTCAAGATTTCACTTTCGCGTTTTCTGTAATTTCTTGCCATTGACATCAATTCATTTCCGAGATATAAAGTTGTTTTCTGGTTTTAGCAATTTCTTCTATCCATTTTCAAGCGACTGCAAAAATCGAACAACCATGTGAAAACACAAAAAATTAGCAAAAACATCGAAAAAGTATTTCAACCGCGGTGGAAACTATTTCAACCACGGTGGAAACTATTTCAACCGCGGTGAAAACTATTTCAACCGCAGTGGAAACTATTTCAACCGCGTTGAAAACTATTTCAACCGCGGTGGAAACTATTTCAACCGCGGTGGAAACTATTTTAACCGCGGTGAAAACTATTTCAACCGCGGTGAAAACTATTTCAACCGCGGTGGAAAGTATTTCAACCGCGGTGATAACTATTTCAACCGCGGTGGAAAGTATTTCAACCGCGGTGAAAACTATTTCAACCGCGGTGGAAAGTATTTCAACCGCGGTGGAAAGCATTTCAACAGCGGTGGAAAGTATTTCAACCGCGGTGGAAATTAATTTTCACCGCGGTGGAAATTATTTCTGTGTTTTTTCTATTTCTTATGTTTCACGCAATTTTCGAGGTTTTCGCTAATTTCCAGTGTTTTCATGTGGTCGTTTGAATTGTTCTTGTCTTTTGAAAATGAATTTCCAGCGTTTTCGTATGGAAATGGTTGCAGTTTCTTGAGAATGAATAAAAATGAAAGAGATAAATTTTGAAAAATCGAAAAGGAATCAAAGAGGATGACAAGAAAAGAGAGAAAATGCGAAAGTGAACCTTTTACCTAGACCTCAATTTCGGTATGCGACACATGTTCTATTCCTAAGGTATCAATTACAACACATATAAGGGAAGAGGTGCCGAAATACTGACAGAGCCACATGACTTCACAGTATAGTCTTCCGGTTAACCTATTCTAAAGCACATATCAAGAATCTAACGATTCGTGATATGTGTTGTATCTCAGGTACGCTTTTAAGTCAAGTCACACAAAATTGCAAGAGTAGTATATAAACGGCAAATTGACCGCTAATGGTACCTCAATTTGCTCTTTGTGGAGGTCACGTGAAGGTAACGTGACCGGAAGTGACATTTGACCCTGCGCATGCGCACAATACCGGATAATAATGGTGCGCAGGGGTCAAAGATCACTTCCGGTGACGACCTTCACGTGACCTTCACAAAGAGCGGCAAATTGAGGTACCAATGGCGGTCAATTTGCCGTTTCACGGGGTGAAATGCCCTTTGCTCTTAAGGGTGTCAATTTGCTCGCAAATGTCAAGGGGTATCAATTTGCTCTCAAAGGTCAAGGGTGTCAATTTCCTCTCAAAGATCAAGGGGTATCAATTTACTCTCAAAGGTCAAGGGGTATCAATTTGCTCTCAAAAGTCAAGGGTATCAATTTGCTCTCAAAGGCCAAGGGGTATCAATTTGCTGTCAAAGGTCAAGGGGTATCAAATTTGCTTTTAAAGTTCAAGGGTATCAATTTGTTCCCAAAGGTTAAGGGGTATCAATTTTCAGGTCATTTCCGGTCGCGTTGCATCATAGGATACAGTGAACTCAGAGGTCAAAGGTTAGTGGCGGTCAAGTTCCCGTTTCACGTGCGCGGAACCGAAAGTGACGTCACAGAGGTCATATGCAAATTTTTGAGGTCATGGGCTTCAATTTTCCCTTTTACTTGGAGCAGATCACGAAACCTGGCTATTATATGCAAATTTGAAAAGAGGTGTCTATATGCACACATTCAAGTAACCGGAATCTTCGGCAATATCCGGTCAACTTCGGCAATGTCCGACCATGTCCAGGAATATAATGGTCAATAAGCCTTTACCCGTCCTTCCAAAGCATCAATGGAATGCATGTCATCAAACCAGCGTGTATGCTATCGACAGGAGATGCACGCGGAATTATCAATTTATACAATACTTCTTAAATGTTCGCCAATACTAATTAAACTATTTTGTTTAGTCATATAGGGATAAAACAAGCCCCATGGCGATTTAATCCCGCCAATACATATTTATTTATATCGGCTAACCTATTTCGAATATTGTTGGTTACAATCGCCGAACTGTATAATCTTTTTTATTATATTGGTGAATAAATGAAATGAAATGAAATGAACACATGGTCCCCGACAATATGCGGGGTGTACCACTTTTTTGACTCGTGTCCATCATACTCATCGTTGGTCAGGATGGCCCAGTGGTCTAAGGGAGCGTTCCCAATTATGGTTTTTGCTTCGTTCGTTTAAATTACCGAAAAAAAACCAAGTCGTTCTACACCCATCGTTTTGATTTTCGTGGAAAACCATTGAAAAAACCATTCAACGCATTGGTTCGTTCGCCAGTGAACGAAGTCGTTCGTTTTACAGAAAACCATTGCGTTTTTTCCTTCTTTGTTTGCCATCGTTCGATCGTTCGCTGGAAAACGATGGCGCAATAATACAATCACGTGATGTTCGCATTATCCAGCCTGATAACACAATCTCCGTGGGCACGGAGAAAAGAATCCGTTAATTCAAAGCAGAATTCTCTGACGTTTGGATAGGCAGTAAATTAATTTTACGTGTAACTAGATGTTGAAGTTCAGCTACATAATTAGACGACAGAAGTAATTAATGCACGTTTTTCCCCGACTTGCGTAGACACCCTCGCGTCAAACCCTGCATGGTTATTCGGTTCGTTCTGAGGCTATCTCCTTGCCAATCCTCGACCGCATTGTTCATTGTTATCTGAATTTGTATTATATCTAGTCTATTATATTGATGGCTATATGTACGTGTAGTAAACAAACGCCAGCTCCGAATTCCACAAGCACCGCGATATCATTTATTGAATATCAATCTTTCCATGCTAATTCATAAGCTCCGTAAAAAAGAAATCTTCATTTTTTTCATTTTTAAAATTTATTTCTTTCTCGATTAACAATTTGTAAATATAAGTTTTAGCAAGAACAATGATTTTTTCTGACATATGACAAATAATTAAAAGCAACATTGTGTTAGCTTTCAAATGTCCGAATCTTTATTGGTGTGTGTTCATTGTGATTAATACTTTTAACTATATTTAAGGGTGCAGATTTGGGTCAAGTTTGTTTAATGCTACCGTAACTTTAACCAAATGTGATATATTTTATGTGTTGCATGTAACAGCGGTCTTATTTGAATTGTTGAAGTAAAAACGTTCAGAATGGCGCGTGAATTATAAGGCCCCAGACGGTCGGTTGGAACTAAGCATACACAGTTACCGGAACCAATTTTCCAAAAATAACTTCCGAATCCGAAGTAAATTAAAATAAGAAATTTCTTACAAGGATTAATTGTATGTAATGTTCAATTATAATGGAATATCTACAGATAGTATCAATAGATAATCATAGACGTGTTGTTTTAACATAGAAATAGCAGCTTATAATTACAAAAATATCAACAGATTTAAATAAATACATGTACTATTTATATATATGTTTTATTGCACAGCAGTCTTAGCCCATGTATATCCTAACCTGACATCACAAGTATAACCCAAGGCACCCACGAGAACGCTAAATCATCAGTGATGTATTCAATGTATTTTGTTGTCTTTGTTTGATATTGTCCCCCCCCCCGCCCGCCCACCATGGTCTCCTCTTCAGTCAGACTGCGGGCAGGTCATACAACATCAGTTTAACCATGGAGTTAAATATATTACTTGCATAGGCCAGATAGACAAAGTTTGCCGGAAAATTCAAGCCACCCTTATTTGAACTCTTATATCATTTAGTATGTATCGCAAAATACATGACATGATGGCATTTCAAATGATTAATAACTTTGAAACGAAAATGTTTATTTCAAGAATAACACTAAATTGTGTTGACATGGAAATTTAGGCATTCTTCACAAAAGCGCTGCGTATGTTTTTTAAATGAATTTAAATAAAAAATAATATCAATCATTCAACATTACAAGAAATTTTTGGTGTCTTATTCCTGAAAAAATGTGAGATGTGAATCTTGGCTGGGCGTCGAAAGCAAATTGAATAGTGGTACGGCCTCACGAGGCAAGGGACTACTATCATAGCACTTCAGGGGAGTGTCGAGGTGACGCCTGGGTCCCGGAAGCTCCTGGGGTCTAGATCCCCGGGGAAGCGTTCCGAGCGATTTCCGGTGAATAAAATCACTCTACAATGAAGAGTATTTTTAGTTATTTTCTAATCCTTTTACCATGATAACGCAATCGATAGGGGCTTTCTGCGATTCTGGATTAGAAAATAATAGAGTAAAGTTAAAGCTAGACATATTCGTGGCCGATATAATTATTATGGGCAGTCATTCATTCATTTCATTTCATTTATTCACCAAGATAAATTAATTGTACAATGTATAGTTGTAAAAATGCAGTTGGCGGGAATAAAACCCCAGAGGGCTTGTTCTATCCCTGTAGAAACAGTTCGATTATACATAAGAATATAAGTTAAAGCTGGTGAATGTTGATATGAATGTAAGCGGTGTGAACAGTATATAAATAAAAGCAAACACGTATCCTCGGACAATCAGCAAACTATGTTTGGTTAATGTATTGATATTGATCTATATGAATAATACTAGAGCAGCACACTAGGGGGATAAATATTGTTGATATAGTGCGATTTTGATGATGATTTAAACATGGAAATGGATGAAAATGTTTTTAAATCAGGGGGTAACTTGTTCCATATTCGAGGTCCTTTGACCCTCGTAGAATGAAATGATAGGTCAGATGAATAAAACGGTCTATATAGATTTGTATTGGATTGGCGTGTGACATACGAGTGAACGTCAGAGATTTTTGTGAAGAAGTTCCGAAATGATAAAGGCAAAAGTGTGGTAAAGAAAATGAACTTATGAATAAGCAGCAGAGTTAGATGGTCATTTAGTTCAGTGATCGGCAAAATATTCAATTCAACGAAAAGTGGGTCAGTGTGCGCGAGTCTATCGGTTGAAGCTATTATGCGAATGATTCTTTTTTGGAGTATTTTCAGTGGCTGAAGATGAGTTGGATACGTATTTACCCAGACAATGTTGCAGTAGGATAAGTACGGATAGATCAGTGAGTAATACAAAATGTACAAAGATTTTTTATTTAGGCAGGACTTGATATGATTGATTACACCAATATTTCTCGAAAGTTTCTTACGTATTTCATCGATGTGTGTTACCCAATTTAGCCTATCATTGAAATGAACACCTAAAAATTTGAAATTGAAGACGTGTTCAATTTCATTTCCACATATTGATATTTTGGGTACGTCAGCATAATTGCATCTTTTTGAAGGTTTGAAGAACATAAATTTCGTCTTTTTAATATTCAGGGATAGTTTATTACAGGAGAACCAGTTGTTTAGCTTGTCCAACTCAGTTGTCATGTTGTCGGCTAGCAGTTTTGGATCATTATTGGACAAAGTAACACTTGTGTCGTCAGCAAAGAGGATAATATTAAGTAGTCGTGAAACACTGTTAATGTCATTTATATACAGTAGGAAAAGTATAGGACCAAGAATTGAGCCTTGAGATACTCCACAAGTAATACGTCTGAATGATGATAATGTGTTATTGTATGAAACGCACTGAGATCGTGATGTTAAATAACTTCGGAACCAGTCGTTGCAAATACCTCGCAAACCGTAGTAATCCAATTTAGACAATAAAATATCGTGGTTCACAGTATCAAACGCTTTTGAAAGGTCGAGAAAAGTGGTAATGCTATACTTTTTAGATTCTCTTGCAGATACCAAGTATTCGTACAATGATAGGACAGCTAGGGAAGTCGAATGATTAGCTCTAAAACCAAACTGGTTGGAGCACAGAATATTATTGTCTTCCAGAAAATCTAGCATTCTTATAACTACTAATTTCTCAAGGATCTTACTAAAGCAGGGTAGTACTGATATGGGTCGATAATTATTTACAAGATTTGTCTCTCCAGCTTTGTAAATAGGTGTGATCTTGGCGATTTTCATGGTATCTGGGACTTTTTCAGATTCAAAAGAAATATTTATGATGTGACACAAAGGGATAGATATAATACTTGCAAACGGTTTTA
>JAVTVY010004607.1:0-40985 GCA_036873755.1 Hanleya hanleyi
ATATGGTATAATACAGGACAGATAAGGTATAATACAGCACAGATTTGGTATAATACTGGACAGATATTGTATAATACAGGACAGATATTGTATAATATATCACAGATATATTATAATACAACACAGATATGGTATAATACAGGGCATATTTTGTATAATACAGGACAAATATTGTATAATTCAGGACAGATATTGAATAATACAAGACAGATATTGTATAATACTGGACAGATATGTTATAATACATGACATATATTGTATAATATAGCAAAGATATGATATAAGACAGGAGAGCTATTGTATAATAGGGGGCAAATATGGTATAATACAGGGCAGATATTGTATAATATAGGAAATATATTGTATAACGCAATGCTAGACATGTCACAAGAGCGCACCCGAGTGTACAGGGCAGCGACGAGCTGATTGTTGGGAAGAACAACGTAGGACAGTTCTTGCGGGCTGCGGGCTTATAAAAGAGGCGGTAGGTGGGAATGTTCAGCATTTTCTGATACGCAGCCGAAATGTTCTCTTGTTTGACCTGCCTGAAGCCATTTAGTGACCCCGAAGATTTGCGACGGCACGATCATTTAATAGGGAAGATGCTTTACGGTGCCACGAACGCTCACTCTACGAGGGCGCGAGGGAACAACGTGATGAATGTGGTCCACTCTTCAAACGGCTCAATCAGTTAAGACGGCATCAGTGTTTGATTCATTGTCCATCACCACGGCATGGGCGACCACTTTCCACTGAAGAGGAGCCCAGGAAGGTCACTCCCACTGAAGAGGAGCCCAGGAAGGTCACTCCCACTGAAGAGGATCCCAGGGAGATGAAACGCATGCAGACACCACCCACCCAACACTTGCCGAGTACCGAGCCCATGCCCAGTTTGCTTTTGCCTATAGTGGAAGCGGGCCTAGATATCAAGCCGGACACCGGTGACTGACGACTGACGACTTCGAGCATTTCCAGGAAGATCCCGTGGATGCCCCCAGTGAACACTTACCGGACGCCCATCCATTAAGTGACATCTACAGGGACGATTGGTTTATGATCCGACGATGTTTCCACCGTCATCGCCTGCTACTAGACATCTACAATTTCCGGTTAGAGTCCCTGTGTTGGCTCTTCAAATACGTGGAAGCCATCTGTAACGATCATACTACGGCCTAGAAGTTGAATCTAGCGTTTGGTTATGTGCTGCAGCATAATGAGACAGACCAAGTTCGATACTTTTACCCGATCAGTAACATCCGGCTATTTGACCAACCGTTTACCATCACGGATAGGGCGTCGCTAGAGACCGTGCGGGATCAAGTGGACCAATTGGATGTGTTGGAATGGGCCCAACAACAAAGCCCCAACACCCAACGGGTCGTGGAGAGGGTGACCAATGTCACGTTTTTCGTTTCCAAAGTGACCGACCACCCCATCGGATGAATGTATTCACCCATGCACTGATAGATACTCAGAATGCGCAAACAACTATTTGAGGATATGTTGCCACAACGGTATCCTGGCCTGCCCGACGACGACTAGAACAAACGGATCAGAGCGAACATGGCCGAAGATGGAACTTTCTAAAATGGGGACTTCTGGTTGGACAAGAGCAACCGAGAATTCATCTAACGGGCATGAACGAATATGACAGATGCAGCGCCAAATGGCGGCCTCTGATTGGACAAGACGCTGCTTGTATTGTAAACATACCCAACACAGCTCACCCAGTTTGGGTTTGATGTACTGGAGGGGATAATAAAATGATTGGCCTGTCATCCTTGTTGTTGTTGTTGTTCTCTCACCGGTCTACATCATGGGCGTTAACCCTACCTGGCATAGGGGGGGGGGGGTCGAATCTCCGCCCTGCCAAACTTTCTGCGCTATCTCCGGAACGACAAGAAATAGAGAGCTGAAACTTCGTGACTTTATATTTTATCATATTGGGGTCATTTTGAGCCTATTCGCATGACCTGAAAAGCTGAAACTTCGTGACTTTATAGTTTATCATATTGGGGTCATTTTGAGCCTATTTGCATGACCCCCGAGGGAAGGATCATGGGTAAATTCAAGATGGCGGCCATGTGGGGTCCCAGAAAGATGATGTTTTGTCATATTTCTTCAAAATTTCTGCTTTTCTGCGATGAAAAGTGGGCAAAAACTATTTTATTTCACATCACATAAATATTTACTAATTTATCAAGCTGCTTTTGCGGAGAAATTACATAAATAAAAAATTCGGAAAAATCTGAACGAAAAAATCGACCAAAAAATGTCGTTTTGAAAATGACGTCACTCTGACGTCATCAAAGCGGTCATCTTGGATTTGTTCACATTTTCTGTTGGAGTTTGACTCAAGGGTATAGTGTGGTAAGTTTTAGCTCCTTAGCTCAAGGGTAAGACAAATAAATTGGGGATCCATTTCGGTTCCCCACCCCAGGCCACGACAGGTCCCAAAAAGCCCAGGCCAGATAGAATTAAGGCGTAACGACAGGCGTTAAGGGGGTGTCACCGCATTTCGATGAATTAGTGTCAATTTCATGGACTATCTAGAAAATCAGGGCTTCAGGGCTAATTCACCACGGCGTTGAAGCGTTAAGGTTCACGTTGGCAGGCGTTGATACAAGATGACGCCTCACACGACGCATTCGGTCCAGGGTTGTCCATCTCTACCCCAAACGCTTTCCTACACACTCCAAAATGCCCGCTTTCACTAATACTTCTACTGTTGACGTCACCAATGATGTCCCAGATGACGTGGACACGCCTCAAGTCGGGGTCTACACCCCGAGAGCTACAAAATGACACCCCACACGACGCATTCGGACCAAGGATGGTCTCTTTCTACCCAAAACACACCCCCACGTACCCCAAAATGACCACTTTACTTACTACACCCAAACGCGCATGCGCAGATTGAGGCGACTTGCAATAAAAAGCACGCCATTCTGACTCCACCTCACAAAAGCTTCACTTTGACACATCCCACGACTCATTTGGACCAATAGTGGTCCATTTCTACCCCAAACACACCGCCACGCACCCCAGAATGTCTGTTTTCTATACTACGACCAGATTGTGCATGCGCAGAACAAAGAACAAAATTCACCGCTTAGCTTCGGGACCCCGCTCATCGTGTTATACTTGACGAGACGGGAAAAACAAGATCACACAAACCATATCGCAATGTCCAGGAGTAAATTTCCCAGTATGGACCTATCCACTGAGCTAGTATGGGCCAATATACAGACCTACCCGGTACCTGGACTTTTCAAAAAAAAATTACCGCTCATTTTCGAGACCCCTCCCATCGTGTTCTACGTGGTGAAACGTGAAAAACAAGATCCTACAACCCATATCGCAATGTCCAGGAGTAACTTTTCTAGTATAGACCTATCCACTGAGCAAGTATGGGCCAAAATACAGACCTACCCGGTACCGGGATTTTTCGAAAAATTTCACCGCTTAGCTCCAGGACCATTCTCATCGTGTTTTACGTGGTGAGACGAAGAAAACAAGACCCCACAACCCACAGTAAAACCTACAAACAATGACCACTCCCATACTCCATACAGTCATTTTGCTCTATAGATGCAAATGTTCGAATCGTTCTCCTATTGTTGAGGTAAAGTCCGTGTTCCGCATTTTATATTTTCGGAGACAAGTCCTCTTTTTACATACACCCACCCATGACTTGATAGGCAGGCCCGATAAACCGGAGATTGATATTAGCCCTTTTGGACCTTGTTGATACGAGCTTTCCCCTATTTTAGGAATAAAGTCCGTGTTCCGCTTTTCATATTTTTGGGGCAAATCCTCAATTCGCAGGCACCCACCCATGACTTGATCGCCCTGGACGAGCGCTCCACTTTGACACCTCATTCGACCCAATCGGTTGACTAGGAGCTCCTCTCGCCCCCAAAATGTCCCGAAGATTGGCGAAGCTTGCCGGAGAATTTCCCCTTCTCCCACGTATTTGGGACTACATTCTGTCCGCCGATGCTTTTTCCCCGCGACCGCATCACCGCCAGACCGCATCACCGCGGAGGAATATATGCCCCAAAGGTCACGTGACCGGAAGTTCCGGAACTATAGTGACCTTGACCTCTTGATCACGTGATCTCCACGTGACCTCCCCAAAAATGACGAAAGGTCAAGTTGACCTTATCCGTCCTTTACATACTACTTATGTCTTCACGTTGTGCACGTTTAGGCGCAGCCTCTATACACAATTAGGCGCATTTCCACAGTTAGACGCAAATTTTCTACACGATTAGGCGCAACGCATAATTAGGCGCAAAATGATTTCCACGATTAGGCGCAGTTCCACAATTAGGAGCATATTTCTCACACGAATAGGCGCATTTCCACAATTAGGAGCAAATCTCCTACACGATTAGGCGCAATTCCACAATTAGGAGCAATTTTTCTACACGATTAGGCGCAACGCAAAATTAGGCGCAAGATCGTTCAAATGATTAGGAGCAGTTACATGATTAGACGCAGCCTCCTTACACGATTAGGCGCATTTACACAAATAGGCGCAAATTCCGTACACGATTAGGCGCAGTTCCACAATTAAGCGCAAATTTCGTACACGATTAGGCGCAGTTCCACCATTAACCGCAAATTTCCTACACTATTAGGCGCAACACGTTATTAGGCGCAATTTTGTTACACGATTTGGCGCTGACACGATTAGGCGCAAATACACGATTAGGCCCCCCACAACCCCTCTCCACGTTAAACTAGTAAATGTATGGTTTCTATTTCACAACAGTTTAACTAAATGTAGCTGTTTCAAACATGGGAGACAACTCCACAGGACAAATGCCATATACATGTAGGGGAGAGAACTCTGAATATTCCAACCTAACACATATAGTCAGCTAAACTTGATTAAATTCTGGGGGACTGTGACCTTGACATTTGACAAATTCATGTATGTCTCCTCTTCGCCATGCGAGTAAGGTATCTGATACCATTCCATACCTTGAAACTAGAGATATCGCATGGATGAATGGACAGAACGCAACATCGCATTACATGACCTCGTCTTCGACAGGCATATGAAAATGTGACTTAATGATTTCCTGATTTTGGGGTCACAGTGACCTTGACCTTTGACCTTGACCTACACTTTGGTGCAGGACACCTCGTCTTCCGTCAATGTATCAATGGACACACAAAAATCACGATTTTTATGAATTTCATGATTTTGGGGGTCACCGTGATCTTGATATTCGGCTTTGACCTACATTTTGGTACGTGACACATCATGTCCCCGTAATGTAGTTACTGACACAAAAAAAAAGTACTTTTCAAAGATTTCTTGATTCCGGAGTCAGTAACCTTGACCTAAATTTTGGTACATGACAAACCATCTCCCCGTAATTTCTCAATGGACACAAAAAAATCAAGGTTTTTAAAGGTCAACCCAAACGCTCTGAGGTCAAAAATATAAAAAAATAGTCCTTTCGATTCTGAAAATAATGATATTTTTTTCATAATTTTGTGCAGTCTGGTTGGCGAGATATTGCCGTTTGAAAGGTGAAAATCGCTCTCCTGTCAATTCCAGCTGTGACGTCACGGAGGGAAGCCGTCTTGTATTCTCTATGTTAAAGCCGTATACCACAGTCGTATGTAGCTGCTGATTTCTGGAGATTTTCGGAGTATCGGGGCATCATTTTTTAAATATGCCGCGACGTTGTGTAGTGGGAGGTTGCAGTTTTACTACAGATGACGGTGTTAGTATTCATTTGTGGCCCAAAGACGAGAAAATCGCTGCAAATTGGACGAAATTTGTACGCAACACGAGAGTGTGGAAAGAGGGCCCGAGCCAGTACTCGTATAATTTGCTCGGCACATTTTGACAGAAAGACATCATTCGAGGACATCTACAGCGTAGCAGTTGAATTCGGGTACAAACCAAAACTAAAGAGAACAGCTATTCCAACTATCAAACGTAAGAACAATCAGAATGTGACGGCAAAGAAATCGGACAAGGAGAATCTATCACGGACATCGGCTGAACGAACCTAGCCTGCAAGCGAGGCCTCGGGCAGGGGGACGGCTGTACATGCCCTGCTCGCTCTCGCGTGGCATTTGTTGCTTGAGCACCTACAGGTTAGACTGGATGAGTCTCTATATTTCATATATACACGTTTAACCATTTGTTCCAATGTGTCTTAATGTCTGTATTTGTATGTTCAATTTTATTCATTCTATGTATGCGTTTTTAGCCAAATGTTGGCACAAACTTCACGCAAATAAATTATCTAAATTATATACTATTTAATAATAATAATAAAATGATCTTTCATAAATATATATACGTCTGATAAGTAAATAAATAAAAAACACCAATCGGAGTGAATGGCTGTAGATACAGAAGTGATAATTATACTTTCATAATCCCTTGACATTTGAGATTGTGGGAATATCATTCGATTTCAATTTAATTGAGGTAATTTGTCGAAAATTGAGCAAATGTGAATGCCGATCCACTCACCACGGCTTACTTTTCGCCATGAATGTCCAAAGTTTTTTTATCAAACTATATAATTCTGAAATTGGTATTTCATGGGGATTATGGGAAAACAAACAAAATTCAAGTCGGACGTATATCAGTAGAGTTATCAACAGTTTACTGTCCATACTGCCGAATCCCGGAGTTTATCCCTTCGAAAAGGCTGCCTCGGTCAGTAACAACAATAACAACACAGATGTGCTCGTTCGTTACATCACAGAATCGTTCTACATTCAATACAGTTTGAAATATATGGACATTTGGTCTTATAGATGACGATAATAAGGTTTCCAGTCAAGTTGCATACCAATCTGTATTCAACAAACGACCTCTCCGAATCCTGTCGTCGTCGAGTTCCACGTTGTCAGAGTGATTGTCACTGTCAGAATCGGAGCCGTACGGCTCAAATTGATAGGGCTGAATTCCGCCGTTGGTCTGCAAACAACTGTTAATTTGCCCGTCATCATCCTCCTCTATGTCTATTTCATCTTCTTGGCGAAAAATATTTCCATCTAAGCAGCTGATATCGCTCGAATCGACATCTGAACCGGAGCTCTGACTGCACTCGCTTTCCATGTTATCCGCTGTTTTTTCTCAGGCAACTTCCCTGCGTGACGTCATCAACCCAGCTGTGAAAGTGTGGAAAAGCCCACTTTGCTCCCATATTACGTGTGTTTCTGATCAGATTAGAATTTTTTCAATATTTTTTTCATACAAAGTGAAGTATGAACTATGATTTTTAAGGATTTTTAGACCAAACAAAATTCCGTTTGGGTTGACCTTTAACAATTTCACGATTTTGGGGTCACAGTGACCTTGACATTTGACCTTGACCTACATTTTAATATGTGACACATTGAGTCCCCCTAATGTATCTACTGACACAAAAAAATGTTATTTTTAATAATGTCCTGATTTTTGGGTCACAATGACCTTTGACCTTCGACCTTGACCTATATTTTGATATGCAACACTTCATTTCCGCCTATTGAATCCACTCACAAAAAATTAGAAATTTATGATTTCCTGATTTTTCATTCACACTGACCTTTGACCTCTGACCTCGACCTACATTTGGCATGCAACACATTGTTTACCCCTAGGGCATCCACTCGCCAAAAATTAGAACTGTAGATGGAAAACTATCAATGATCAATGATTTCCTGATTTTTAGGCAACAGTGACCTTTGACCTCTGACCTCGACCTGAATTTCGGTACGCGACACATCGTCTCCACCTGATGTATCCATTCACAAAAAATTGCAACTGTGGATAGAAAACATCCAGAGATATAGACCGGACACGAACACTTCACTGATTTCCTGTTTTTCAGGCCAGTGACCTTTGACCTCTGACCGCGACCTTCATTTTTGTACGCGACACATCGTCTCTCCGTAGGGTATCCACTCACCAAAAATTGGAACTGTAAATAGAAAACTGTTCCAGATATAGACCGGACACGGGGGACGGACAGACGGACGGATGGACGGACGGACGGACGGAAACCGCCATCACATAATACGTCCGCCTTTTTGGCGGGCGTATAAAAATGTAACTGAACGAAAAAGGTTTCCAATACACAAATTTAAGTTATTGCATATAAATATAGATTCCAGCAGGACAAGTATGAAATCTTTGTATATATTTATACTTATTGAATATATATTTAATCAGAATTAACTGAATATATGATGGATTGAATGAAAAAATATATGATTGAATATTGCAACACTTGGCCTGCCATACCCGAGCATCAGAAAAACAGCCATGCCGCTTGAAATGAAAGGCGACCCCACGCATAGGTCCAACATAAAGACCAAACGTCACCTGAAAGAGGGATACGGGACAACTGTCCATCGAGGCCCTGCGAAATGCGATCAAAATGCGCCAACAACTGTTCCGGGACATGTTGACGTTACAGTATCCTGGCCTGCCCGACGACGATAAATTTAGGCATACGCCTTACTCTTAGTTCAGCGCGGGACATCTGCATTGAATAATAGTAGTATCATTCAATGCTCTGTCGTTACACATGACAATTATTTAACGGTACGGCAAAATATGATTGCATCATCAATGAACATCATGTTTTGTGGAATGACACGTGACAGGCTCTGAACCAATGAAAACATTACGAATATACATGAAGAAAAATTATTATAATTATCAGCAAATACTGGACGAGAACTATTCCATTTGATCGGTTTCTCAGAGGTCCTGATCTTGAATGACACTTTTCAAAATAGCAGCCCGTAAAAATTTTTGCTTGCTGCCCATACAACAAAATCCATACATGCTGCCCATACATACAATTTCCTAACCAACAGGGGCCCTCGGTGGCCGAGTGGTCTAAGACGCTTCGCTGGTGACCGCTAGCCTTACACCACTGAACTGGCACGGGTTCGAGCCCAGCTGGACCATGTGTGAAAGTTTGTCAGTTACTTGCCGACGGACGGTGGTTCTCTCCGGGTACTCCGGCTTCCTTCTTCAATCCATCCTCACGAGCCAGTGTATCGATCTGTTAGGATCGATACACTGGCTTGGTTAGTTTTCCATACGAGTTCTGGATATAAGTAGATCAAGGGGTTTCCCGTAAATCAACCCAATCCGTGAACGCGCTAAACTAGTTGATTAGGCCATTCCGCTGCGAGGTATGAGATGTGACAGGTTTGAATTTCATCGCGGGCCAAACTGCTTTGATGTCAAGTTGAAATCGACATCGGAAGTCAAAGCAAAAGCCGCAGGCCTGGGATATCGATATGCTAATTCAAAACAAGCTCGGGACATTTTCATTCGAATCACTAAAAATGTCCTCTGCGAGGATTTAGGATTTTCCTGGACTTTTGAAGATGCCACCAATCAAGCTGACTGTCACCATACGAGTGAAACAACCTTGAGTGTGACATTAAGCCCCCCCCCCCCCACCTCCCCCATAACTAACTGAGAAATAATTGCCCATATTTTTCTCATCGTTGAAATTCACATCACGGTATAATGCACCGCTGATTTACGTTTGTCAAGGTCGAAAACATAAGTAGCTATAATACGGAGTATATATTCAAGATCCAGAGATACATTTGAAAGCGGTTCATTATTCGATAAAAAACACGGTATCACGGTGAATAGATAACGATTAATCTAAAGGCGAAATGAGAATGTGTTTTTTTTTCACTAAACAGGGTTTTTTTTTATTAACACAGATGACTTCCCACAGGCGCTGTCGCATAAACACTGTCTATAGACAGCGCGGTTTGCAGAGAGAATGCGTCGCATTATTCGGGAGGAGAACAGCGGGGAATAATCACCTTCAGTCCTCCGTCAGTAATCTTTCGCCCGGATACTGTATTTATTGAATAGCTGCACACTATAGAAGATGCTCAAAATCCCTTTATTTTCCGTACAACTAGTTCAACATTTCGAGAAATGAGTCACTGCTTTTGGTTGAAGTTTTCCTGTAAAAGAAAATAGACTAAAGGTGATATAAGGTCTATTTAGTTAACCAATTTCTAAATTACGGCAATTGAAAAAGTCGTTTAATTTTATCAAAACTTAAATATTTCCGTAATATGTCAAAATTCCCAGAGATAGACGCTTTCAGAACATAAATACTTCACCAAACTAAAGCTATTTCCATCTGAAGAACCGATGATGTGCAAAATTGTTTTCGTGTATTGTATATTATTTGCCCCCACGATCCGATATATTATATTCTGTCCATTTTAATTAGTCATCGACACCAAACTCTGCTCGGGTCAGGCTGGTCTATTGTTGTATGACCACTGTGGGCAGTTTGCGCTAAAAGGTTTACATTGGCGGCAATGATAACGTAATTGCATCTCGTCGATTTCCTGATTAAGTCTAGACTTCCATATTTCGGCAAGAGGTACTTTAATTCAAGTGCTACAACCCGACAAACTTCTTTGCGGGGGTTGCTCATCTCGATTTTGAGTTATGCGCGCTAGTACCAGTGACGTCATATTTGGTGTTTTTCTCTGCTTTGAGAGAGCGGTGCACAGGCACCCAAATATACCCTCTGATCAACACCTTATTGGACCCTGAGTTAAAATCAAACTTGTAGCTAAACCGAACATATCATATTCCAACAGCTATACCACTGGCCTTATTCCTCGCAACAGAGGCAGAAAACAAAATTAAAGACAATTCACTTCTCTGGCAGGGTTTGCCTAAAGGGATAGATACTATTTTTTTTAATGATCTGAAGCCGACTGTGCTTTGATACTACAGGGTTATAAATAAGGATGTTATCTCGCGTTTTGTGTGTCAGACGGTCAGTCGTAGCTTAACGATCACAGGATGAGAGCAACTAAAACTTTTTTCGTTTTGGTCTTGTGTACAATTATATTGTGTTATGTCAAGGATACCAGTGGTAGCAGATATTCCAGATGGAGAGATTCCAGACATTCTAGAAGACATTCCAGCGAACAGTCCAGCGAAGAGATCGAACGTTGGTATTTTGGTTTTCTTCTAAAAAGATACAACATGATCCTGTAAACAGTGGATATTACGTTTCGTGCCTGCGCTACAGTGAAGGCACGAAGCATATGATAAGGTCTGCAACTTTTCGTTTTCTTTTAAACCGATTTAGAAACCTGCATTTTACCACTATTACCAGTACACTGTCAGCAAAAATTTGTAACACTTATTGAACGCGTAAAAGCGTTCATCCCGGACAAATTTTAGCGGTTGTTGGACTAAGTTGAAATAATGTTGTGGAATTCATCAACTGGTCCATTTTGAGCAATAATGAAACGAAAAAGGTGCCAAAAAATTCCACAACGCTAAGTAGCTCAACAATCGAAATATGAGGTTAGACGGCACTGAACACTAACGTTCATATTCACGTCCAAATCAGAACACCATATCGTGTTAAAAACTGAACACTTCTGTTCATATCCGAACACCAGAGAACATATATGAACACGCGTGTTCAAAACTGATAACCATGTTTGAACACCAATGTTCACAAATCAACACATATTCTGCAACACTTTTGGAACACTAGCGTCCGCATAAACATATAAATGTGTTCAATTATGCGTAAAAATGTTCAAAAGTACACACTTCCGAGTGAACACTATTTTCAACAATATTCAACAATGGTCGATATTGTGGACAACCTACTTCGTTGTATTTATTGAGGAGGACCAAGTTGATGAGCTTGATAACACTTTAGTGACATATTTTAAATAAATCTCTTTTCATACTAGTTTCCGTACACTTTTACATGTTTGAAAGGTGTTACAAATTAGTGTGCATTTCAGTGTTCAGGATATGCACACTTTTTTTGACAGTGAATACAGTATTCATCGATTCTGTGTCTTACACATTTGCATCAATTTGAACTTTTTTAACAAAGTGCATGGAGAAAGTATATACAGTGCGATATTTACTTGTTCTCCTGGTCCATTTAGGTATTTCTGAGGCATTTATTCGTAAAATTTTCTATTGTAACACAAATATGACTCAACCCACAACCAATCTTGGTTCTACCAAATAACCAACTTCTTATCATATTGTGTGAAAACATAATTTTGATTAGACGTGTCATACTTTTGTTACAAGAGATTAAAAAAATAAACGGGCGCACATTTCGATCAAACATCAACACAGTTTTATAAAACTGACCATCGCTATCTTTTCGAGGCTGATATTTCAGTGTATAAACTTATAGAAAAATCCGATTTTGTAGTTTGTGAAAAAAAAAAAATCAGCTTCAATGCTGTAGCATTAGTAGAGAAAGAGTAAATTGATGTTATTACGCAGCGCAGTGGAGACTGCCGTTTGTGCACAATTCCGGATGCGCGTGCGTATAAGCCTCTTGCGAGTACGCATATAACTGTGTTATGACGGCCATGTCAATCAATATGTCCATATGAACAGCTCAATCAAAGCGTGGCTGGGATACAAATCATCACAAGGATCACCTTTGGTTCTTGTGATGTTTTAGACATATGCAGTCAATATATTTGTCTGTGGGGTCATATGACTTCTTGTCAGTACGACGGCATCGTTTCCACCACCCTTTTAATGCTGCGTTTAACTCAACCCCCAATGCGTAGATTTGTATTTCATGGCCAGCTATTTTAATCAGAGAGGTTTGCGCATGCGTCAGACACGGCGGAGCTTCGCAGTCACCCTTCACAAATGGCCGGATATAGGACTTTATAATGTATCTAATATAAATTCACATTTGTCTCTATTTATTTTTTTAGAGGTTGATATTACCAGAAAGTATAATAAGTAAGCTTTTGGTGGGTGTACTAATACTGTAAATCGAAGAATAGTTTCTTGCTTCCTTTGGATGTCAAAATTTATCGCCTGTGTTGCATGTTAACATATAGGAGGGATTCAAAAATCACACTTTTCTGTAGAGCGACTGTGGGAGAGAAAGTCGCCTTTGAGTGAAACAAACTTGCGTGTGACAGTAAGCCAAATCCCCCCCCCCACACCTTATTGGACCCTGAGTTAAAATCAAACTCGTAAATTATCATACTCCAACAACTACCACTGGCCTTCATTATTCGTCGCAACAGAGGCAGAAAACAAAATCAAAGACAATTCACTTCTCTGGCAGAGGTTGCCTGAAGCGATAGGTACTATTTTTTTAATGATCTGAAGCCGACTGATCTTTGATACTAATTATATAGGGTTATAAATAAGGATGTTATCTGAATTTGTATGCAGATAGAATCATTTCGTATCCATATTAATTCAGGTTTCATCCCTGTATATAAAGAAATTGTCAATGCACGTTTTAGCTGTGCTTATCCACTAAGTCATATTTTTTTATGCTCCTCCAAGGAAACTTCGTCAGCCATAGCCATTTTAACATACCATATTGTAGAATCAATAGAAAATACTCATTCAGAGAATATAAGCATGTCTTTACCCATCTTCACACAAGCCGATTTCTCCGTTCACACACCGCGAAATGTGGACCTTCATCTTTTCACGTCCAAAGCCGCGTTTTATATACTATGTATCAGCAATTACATTTAGAATACAAACAACTAATGATATACCCTGTAACACTACTTATACATTCGTTTACGCCCTCATTAACAGTTTTCCGATGATATATATGATGACTGTTTACGATTTAAACAATGTTCCTAACTTTTACGCTTGCACTGGTTAAGCTAAACACAATACGAATATTATATATTTTGTTCTTAAATGCCCAACTCACTAACTGTATATAGCTTTTTGATAATTTCGGTTTTGTTAATTTTTTGATTGCATTTCGGTCCTTTGGTTATTTATTGAATGAATATATGAATGAAATAATAAAACCATTGTAGGAATAATACTCTCGAACTCTGTTTCATAAATCTCAGCACGGTGACACATCCAAGAAACGGCCACATCAATGGCATGATGTGTATTATAACCGTCACCAAGTTGTAAACAAATCGCCCAGTGACTATGATGGCTTGCCTTTCTGGCGAGAAGAGATGCTATTTATGTGGCGTATAATTCCTGCGATTCTATTGGAAAAAAGTAGTTAAAATGCGGCCCTGATGTCATAAGACTATTAAATTTTCATGATCTGGGCGCTCTGAGAGAGAGAGAGAAAGAGAGAGAATTAAGGTTTAACGTGGCGTTCAGCAATGTTTCAGCTATATAGCGACGATCAAACATAATTCTAACTATTCAAGTTAATAACTTAGTAATCCAACACATTAAAACTTATGCATCAAGCCGATTTCTCTCAAATAACCTATACAGTCTTCTTTCACCCGACTAAAAAGCTGCTCGATAAAAAGAATCTCGGGATACCCTAAAACAAGTTTCAAAGTTCCCTAGTTCCCAGTTCCGAAGTTCCAGCTCCGTAGTTCCAAGTTCCAGCTCCGAAGTTCCAAGCTCCAGCTCTCTCAAGCTCCATCTCCGACATCCAAGCTCCACCTTCGAAGCTCCAAGCTCCCATCTGGTCTAGTGCTGGTTATGATATGCTGTACAATGTTGTGGATTCAGATTGAGGTTTTTCTTACCTATAAGTTTTATTTTCCTTCAAAATGTCACCATATCAAGCATAGATGTTTAATGAGGTCTTACAAATAATATGTTCGATTTTCCCCATTTTCCTCGACTTTTGTTGTGATATAAGTACCGGTCATCAAAATAATTAGAGTCCGAATTCGCCTGACTGAAAGGGTTGAAGTGTGCCTTGCGGAAGGCGTACTGGAACCAGTGGGCCCTTCTCAAACAATTTAAAACCCATGAGCTGTTTGACTTTTGTTGTGTTGCCTGTAGTCTTATAACGTTTGAATCAATTGCCACCAGGATATTAACAAGAGCTTATTGGCTTTGGGATGAATATATCTTTCAAGAAACTTGATAATGTAGACTGTTATGTACCGGTAGAATAAGCGACAAAATATTATTGATATCACCTTAGGTATACTTGCAGTGAGTTTATTACCAGAGTCGGACAACGAAACAAGTAATATCTTATACTTGTCTTTCTATGTTATAAATGTTTTATAGATGGTCTCTAGACTGAACTTTTGGGTGTTGTTATCTTGCAGAAGAACAGAAACTTAAAAATACACAGAGGATCATATCACTGACATTTGGTATCGGTACCCATCTATCAAAAATGAATAGCAACATTAGGACTAAATAAAATAAGGAAGCATTTCTAAGACGACTATATGTCAAACATGAGTTTCATAGTATTAGGAGAGAAGTTGGCACTTCTGTAATTTTCCCAGGTTATTGTCCGAATTCACTCCAGTTTAAGCCAAGTGTATCGTGGTATTACATCCTGGGCTATCACATGCTTGTAAAATTATCTCCCATCACAAATACGTTTGACAGAAGCCATAACAAAATAATTTTCATGCTTTAAATTAAACAGCTCACTATGTGAGGAAGGTATAATTTACCACTAGATCATAACTTTAGTGTCATGGAAACTTTTTTGATAAGTTTGTGCTTCCGCCGGATTGGCGACAGACACTTAGCAAACAGGCCGAACTATCATGACTTCAGCGACTGAACCTCACCGAGAGGTAAGAAAGATCACCCCACAAAGAGAAGATCAAAACAATGCCAACGAACGATAATATGAAACACAGACTTGCGAAAGCTTTGAAATGTAATGTAATGATTTTGGAGGATAATGGATTTATTCGAATTAAATGTTGTCAACGGGATTGGGGAGTGACTGAAATTCCACTGGCAGTAGGACAGGTTATGACTGGTTTGTTCAATACTATGAGACCGGATACACTTGACCGAATTTTCTTTGATAAATGTGATCAAATTAACGTTACGAGCATTCGTTATCTCTTAGCCTTGCGCGTTCTTGGCGTTGAATACAAAAAAAAATCTAAAGCCAAAAAAATCTTTCATCAATATTCCATCCGTCAAAGAAAATTTGGCCACGTGTCCCCGGCTTAATGTCATATATGATTGAACATAGGTGAACTCATTGAATAGTCCCAGTCCAACCGTCCACGATTTTACATTTGGTAGTATACTTACATAACTCAAAATCTTTTCTTTATTCAGTACATCATCCTATTATTGCTCCATAGGCGCATGGTAATGTACCTCCTCTACTCCCTTACTTTTCCTGATTCCATAGCTGCATGTAACATGTAGCACAGCCTCCCGACACCCAAAAATCTTGAGTAAGGTGCAGGATTGGCTGTTTTTAGATATTTTTCAAATTTCCTATGCTTTCACATACTTGGCAATATTGTGCAGACATTTTTGGTAAACTTCGCAGTAGCCAGAACAGTGGGTTACTTTAATAGCATCTATATTCAATATTTAGCACTTTTATAATCTACTCTAATTAGAAGAGATTCGCACTAAAATATCTGTAACACAGTTTCGGAGAAAGGACAATATATTGAATATTTAACACCTTTATAATATTATCTAATTAGAATAGATTCGCACTTAAATATGCAGCTGACGTCTGAGAACAAACAATATATTGAATATTTAGAACTTTGATAATATCATCTAATTAGTAGGGATTCGCAGTTAAATATCTAGTTGGCGTTCGAGAAAGACAATATATTCAATATTTAGCACCTTCATAATATCATCTAATTAGAAAAGATTCGCACTTAATTATGTAGCTGGCGTCTGCGAAGAGATATTATTTTCAGAATTTAGCACTTATATAATCCATACTAATTAGAAGAGATTCGCAGTTAAATATCCACAAGAGCCTCTTCAGAGGGAAGACAATATATTCAATATTTAGCACTTTTATAATTAGAATATATTCGCATTAAAATATCTCTAACACCGTGTCGGAGAAATGACAATATATTCAATGTTTAGCACCTTTAAATTATCATCTAATTAGAATAGATTCGCACTTAAATATGTAGCTGGCGTCTGGGAACAGACAATATATTGAATATTTAGCGCTTTAATAATATCATCTAATAAGAAGAGATTCTCAGTTAAATATCTAGCTGGCGTCCGAGAATGACAATATATTCAATATTTAGCACCTTCATAATATCATCTAATTAGAAAAGATTCGCACTTAATTATGTAGCTGGCGTCTGGGAAGAGATGTTATATTCAGAATTTAGCACTTTTATAATCTAGTCTAATTAGAAGATATTCCCATTAAAATATCTGTAACACCGTGTCGGAGAAATGACAATATATTAAATATTTAGCGCCTTATATTATCATCCATGCAATTAGAATAGATTCGCACTAAAATATGTAGCTGGCGTCTGAGAGCAGACAATATATTGAATATTTAGCACCTTAATAATATCATCTAATTAGAAATTATTCGTAGTTAAATATCTAGCTGGCGTCCGACAAAAGACAATATATTCAATATTTAGCACCTTTATAATATCATATAAATAGAAATGATTCGCAAATACGTAGTTGGCCTCCGAGAAAAGAAAATATATTCAATATTTAGCAGCTTGATAATATCATCCAATTAGAATACATTCGCAGTTAAATATCTACCTGGCGTCGGCGAAGAGATATTGTATGAAATATTTAGCACTTTTATAATCTATACTATAAATAGAGAGAGATTTGCAGTTAAATATCCACAAGAGCCTTTTCGGAGAAAAGACAATAAATTCAATATTTGGCAGTTTTATAATCTACTCTAATTAGAAGATTCGCATTAAAATATCTTTAATACCGTGTCGGAGAAAGGGCAATATATTCAATATTTAGCACCTTTATAATATCGTCTATCAATTAGAAAAGATTCGCACTTAAATATGTAGATGACGTCTGAGAACAGACAATATAATTGAATATTTAGCACCTTTATGATATCATCCAGTTAGAAGAGATTCGCACTTAAATATGTCGCTGACGTCTGAGAACAGACACTATATTAAATATTTATAACACCTTAATAATATCATCCAATTAGAAGAGATTCGCAGTTAAATATGTAGTTAGCGTCTGAGAAAAGACAATATATTCAATATTTAGCAGCTTTATAATATCATCTGATTAGAACAGATTCGCAGTTTAAATATCTAGCTGGCGTCTACGAAGAGATATTATATTCGATATTTAGCACTTTTATAATCTATACTAATTAGAAGAGATTCGCAGTTAAATATTCACAACAGCCTTTTTGGAGAAAAGACAATATATTCAATATTTAGCACTTTATAATCTACTTTAATACGAACAGATTCGCATTAAAATATCTGCAACACCGTGTCGGAGAAAGGACAATATATTGAATATTTAGCACCTTAATAATATCATCTAATTAGAAGAGATTCGCAGTTAAATATGTATAGTTGGCGTCTGAGAAAAGACAATATATTCAATATTTAGCAGCTTTATAATATCATCGAATTAGAATAGATTCACAGTTAAATATCTAATTGGCGTCCGAGAAAGACAATATATTCAATATTTAGCACCTTCATAACTCAACACTTGAGTGAACTGTTCCACTGAAGTTTGAGTGAAATGTACCTGTTCACTCAAACTTGAGTTACTTTTCACTCAACTTGAGTTACTTTTCACTCAACTTGAGTGGGATCAAGTTCCACTCTTATCCTTGAGTGAATGTCACTCGAGTTGAGTGCATTTAACTTAAGTTGAGTGAAAAGTAACTCAAGTTGAGTGAAAGTCTCACTCAAGTATCGAGTGGGATCAATTTCCACTCTTACTTGAGTGAAATTTCTCTGAACTTTTTGTAGATAGTAGCTGGCGTCTGCGAAGACATATCATAGTCAATATTTAGCACTTTTATAATGTATACTAATTAGTAGAAATTCGCAGTTAAATATCCATAAGAGCCTTTTCGGAGAAAAGACAATATATTCAATATTTAGCACCTTTATAATATCATCTTATTAAAATAGATTCGCACTTAAATATGTAGCTGATCTATGACAACAGACAATATATTGAATATTTGGCACCTTTATAACCTCATGTAGTTAGAAGAGATTCGCGGTTAAATATGTTGTTGGCGTCTGAGAAAAGACAATATATTCAATATTCTGCACCCTGATAATAGCATCTAATTGGAAAAAATCCGCACTGTGTAGTTGGCATCTGAGAAAAGACAATATATTCAATATTTAGCAGCTTTAAAATATTATGGAATTAAAATAGATTCACAATTGAATATCTAGCTGGCGTCTGAGGAGAGACAATATATTCAATATTTAGCACTCTTATAATCTATTAGGCTTTGATCATTGCAATCACGTAGCAAAGGAAGATGTTGTTTTTCTGGTGTTTTGTTTCTTTCGAAATTACTTTGAATGGGTCGATTGGGTGCATGCCAACATACACTATATATCGCCCGTTCTGTAGGCACCAATCAAGCTTTACCTGGGACTGTCTTAAACATCCTATTTACCAGCACATGCGCGTTGTTTAACCAGGAAGAACGATAGTCTAATCCCTGTTATTGTCAGAGGAGTTGCACAGACCATCAATCAACGTGTACATGGGACTGCCATCTGTGCTAATTATAGGGCCTGCAATATAAAGTTGCTTGGGGCGAGACAAGTTTGAAAATATATAGCATTTGTGCTAATGATACCATATATTTTCTTTAAGGAGAGGCAGTCGGACAATTTGGAGCTGCGATTTAGAAGAAATATTCAATATTTATCATGGCTGCAATTTAGAAGAAATATTCAGTATTTTAGCATTTGTGCTAATTATACAATATATTTCCTTTTGGGAGAAGCAGTCCTACAATTTGCGTTGCGAGTTAGAAGAAATATTCAATATTTATGATTTCTGCAATTTAGAAAAAAATATTCAATATTTATCATTTGTGCTAATTATACAATATATTTTCTTTCGGGAGAGGCAAGTCCGACAATGTGAAGCTGCAATTTAGATGAAATATTGAATATTTATCATGTGTGAAAGTGTGAAAGGAATATTAATAAATATATTATCTTTGGGGAAAGGCAAGACCGACAAGGTGAGGCTGCAAGTTAGAAGAAATATTCAATATATAGCAGGTTGCTATTTTGAAGAAATATTGAATATTTAACATCTGCGAAAATGGTAGGCATACTAATAATATTAATTATATAATATATTTTCTTTGGGAACAGGCAAGTCAAAGTGCTAACTAGCAGTAATGCTAGAAATTATCTTCAAAATATCTCACCCCTTTAGAAATTATTTGCGAAGTAGCAGACCTGCTAAATAGCATGCGAGACAATAATAGCCATTTCTGCACCTCAATGAAAATCTTTTAGATTGGCTTTTTTACCTCCGTCGATCAGACGGAGGTCTAGGAATGCAACGTGAAATCTCCCGCCAAATAATTGTCATATGGGGAACCCACGACTCATGTGATTTCCAATAGGGTTTGTCATGGTTCCCGACGAAATTTTGAAGCAATGATTTTGGACACAATTGAAATGAAGGCTCGTGTGAAACACGGGCGAAGAGCATTTCCCCAGACAATTTTGTAACACATAGTTTGGTACTCACAGGGCTTTAGATCTCCCCAATTTGGGCACACCCCCTAATAGGGGTGGTAATTGTTTTTAGGATGCTACAGAGTGGGGGGCAGATACCCCTGGAGGGTGAGCAATCAGGAATCATCCCAGGTAGAAGGGATTTCTTCACCAATGGTTGAAACCCAGTGTGAGGCAATACCAACTTTATTTTGCGTTTCATGGGCCCACCGACATTAAAAAATCGAATAAAAATAAAATTTCAAATTGCCACTTTTATATTTCCTACGAAAGTTTGAACATAAAGATTTTAACCCCCTTTTTATTACTGGGCGATTTAGTCCCGTAGGGACTAATGGTCCTGTCTTATAGTCAGGAAAAATTTGAGCACCGGCTCTGTGTCTTGCTAACACAGCAAAAGATAGAGTTCTTACACGACACGAAAGAGGTCTGAAACTTCCTTCTTTAGAATGTCCAGGTTTCTGTGTTTTTAGTGTTCGCGTATAGTTGCAGGTCTGATATGTTTAAGTTACATTTCCATTTATCTAATTTTATGCGTGTTTTCGTAAATTTTCCAGTGGCGCTAATTTCCTACTCAAAATATGTCGTCTGCTAAACCACATATTTTGAGAGGCGCATGTTGAGTGATTTTGTGGGACTAACTCATTCTCATAAGAAAGCGTGTTTGGGCAGTAATTTAGTATTAAATAATACCAGTATAGGTGTAATTCATTGTAGAAAACAATGGGATATTTCACTTTGCCTGTATTCATTTACATTTTTATGAAATATGTGTGTTGAGTTATAGTTTGGAATTTTCGCCGTTTATGCTTACCCCTCAAGACCCTCTGCATTATCTTTTTATGGTAAGTTTCTAAAATCCAGTAGTGGTCAAATCATTTACGTAGTAATTTCCCTGTATTCAGAAATGTTTTCTTTCCATTCTGCTTCGGAAATATTCATGGAATGTTGCAAGCATTTTTTCCTGATTTACAGAAAGAGCTCTGCATATCACAGACACGCTGTGTTTGAAACTGTAAGGTGACTGGGAAGATAACCAAATAGAAGTGTGATATACTAGGGCTGTACTGGCAGGAGGAGGTACATGCCATGAGAGGATGCATCCCACTCCATCTAAACATGAGAATGTTACATTGTATCTCAATACTCATTTTTTACCCCTCGGCCAACTGTGGCCATGGGGTATTGTCGTCTTGTCAAGGACCAGAAGCCTATCGAATTCGGACCTGATAGGGTGGAAACCTTGGCGGCCATCTTTAATTTTCTGCAAAATGGATAATGATCCATATCTCGAAAACCAATCAACTGTTTAATACGAAAGTTGGTATACATCATCGATACATCAAGCAACTTTCAATGAATTACCAAACCGGCTTTTCTGATTAGCTGGAAATCCTGGAGGCCATCTTTAATTTATGCGAAATCGATAATGATACATATCTCTGTTACCATTCAATTGTTTTATATGAAAGTTGGTATATATCATCGATACATCCAGATACTTTGAATCGAGACCTGATTGACCGAAAACCTTGGTGGCCATTTTTAATTTATGCAAAAACTTTAATGATATATATCTCTGGTAACATTTAAGTGTTCTATACCAAACTTCATATACAGCATCGATGTATCAAGAGACTTGAAATGAATAACCACATCAGCTCCTCTGAGTGGGGGGAAGGATGGGCGGCCATCTTTAATTTATGCAAAACCGTTAATGATCTCGTTCTCTGATACCGTTCAAGTGCTCAATGTAAAATTTGGTATACATCATCGATTCAGCAAGAGACTTACGACAAATGACAGTTCTGGTTTCTCTGATTGGGCGGAAGCCTTGGTGGCCATCTTAAAATCTTTAATGATGTATACCTCTGATACCATTTCAGTGTTCTATGCGAAACTTGATATACGGCATCAATGTATCAAGAGACTTTCAATGAATAACCACATCAGTTCCTCTGAGTGGCGGGAAGGATGGGCGGCCATCTTTAATTTATGCAAAATCATTAATGATCTCTATCTCTGATACCGTTCAAATGCTCGATGTAAAATTTGGTATACATCATTGATGCATCAAGAAACTTATGTAATGAATACCGGTTTCTCTGATTGGACGGAAACCTTAGAGTTTAGTGCTAATGCTAGTTATAGCATCTTCAGCAGTGAACAAAGTTACAAACAGCTCCATACGCACAGTATATATACAAGGCATAATGTGATCTTAGCCAATGCGCATTTATGCATAGGTAAGCCAGTAAATTATATCAGGTTGGACAGATATTAAAATTCCGTCATTTTCAAAAATTGTTAAATGTTAAGCTGACAGTGATCTACAAATGGTGTGATTCAGGTGTATATCTGTTACCATGATTCAGTCATAATATTGTCTGTAATATATTAATATGAACTTTTTATTTGCTGGAATCCAGCCATTTGTTTCATATGGGCAATATTCTCATCAGCCATCACCATTCAATATGAATGTGATACATGTACAAGTCCATGGTCATTGATACAGTATGGTGAAGGTGACCTGTAACACCAGTATACAAAATTATACCGAGCGCATTGAATCCCCACCACATGATGCTGAGGCAGATCAGAACGGAGTGTCGGTAAAATCAGGTGTGTTTTGTAGAGGATTCTCTCAATGATGGTGCTATACTGTACACATACAAAATATGAAGTGCTGATGTGTCGGGCCTATAGCACAAAATCACAAGTAAATTGGTACAACTAGGCACACAGGGTCTCATTTCTGCCGCTAACGTGTTGATTTGGGTGGGGGCATCCTCTCAGGGAGAGGTGGGGTTGGGAAGGGGCCTAATGTCTCAAGCAGTATTCAAGGTTTTCCATCAATATACTCTATTCCATACCCCAATATTTCAAGCACGTGAAATCAGGCAAAACTTATGTGCATGGAATGTGACTTCCACATCCCTGGCTGGACATGCTAGTGGGGAACCCTCAACCCCAGGTTAATTACCATTGGTGGAGTTAACGTTCAACAAATGCAAAATTGAGCTTGGCATCCGGCCCTATGTTATTCAGCAATGTATCCCCTACGGACCATGTTGCCTCGACGGAGGTCTTTGCGCTCATCCAGCGCTTGTTGTTATTTGAGAGAGGAGGGGCCCAGTTTTTGTGTCCCATGGCTATTCTGGAGAGTTTCATGACCTCTTGACCACAACTTTAGTCGTATGTACAAATTAAACAAATAGAGATCACAATCAAACTTATAACAAGATTGAAGCTTCAGAGCTGGGAGCTTGGCCGCTGAAGCTTTGAATGTTAGTTCTTCTGTAATTTACGACACATTCCCAAGAGTGGATGATTTAAAGTCATATATGATGTTGATATAGCTATGTAGAGTTAGGTCGACCTTCCTCTGTATCAATGTGCTCGGGAAACTTGTCATAGATATGTCCACAAATTTGATAATCTCGTGTACCGCTTCGAAGCCTCGACAGGCAGTATTTATGCAGATGCTTATGAAATAAAGGAGGTGTTCGCTTTAGATGGATATTTTTCCCTTCAGAGTCGCTCTCTCTTGCTCTATTGTCTTGCTCCGAGCCGGCCGGTAAATTGTGACGTAATGCTCAGGTATTCCCCAACTCTTTGTCAGACAGGCGAGGCCAGTCTAATGGGAAATTCTGGTTCATATTCTCATACAGTTACCAGTATGAATATTAGTATTTTCATGAACGACAGATATTTACGAACAATAATCAGTTATATTAATATATAAACCGACTGGAAAACTGATAAATCACGGCCAAAAGTTCAGTGAACAATAATTAAGGAAGTAACTGCAAAACAAAAACACAAAAACATATTGGCACATGCATAATCACTTGGGAAAGCAAGCGTCACCACTTGTTGAGGGTCATTTCCTTAACCAAAGGCCTTGATATAAGACAAGTTTAACCTTATAACTTTTCAATTCATAGTTACAACTTTCCCCTGCCCTAAGACGAAATTATATATGTGTAAAAATTAAGTTATTGCTCTGCTGGATCGTCAGAATATTCAAATACTGAACAAGTGATCTGACTGTATGTGTGGAGTTGTTTGTGTGCAATTCTATTCACGAATTATAATAAAATAAGAGATTATGTGCGTTAGGGGTTCGCTGTCTTTATTTCACGTCACTATTGCACTTTAAAGTCCAAAATGAAGAAGGGAGAAAAAAGGAAAAAATGAAAATATTTTTTCGGGGATTTGGGGATTCGAACCAAAATGTTGGTTTTCTTTCAATCTGTAGCCCGACACTGTAACCATTCGGCCAAGCAGCTGTTACAATTATCAACTTGAGGAATCATGTGCCGAATGGCGGTGAACTACACCGTTTCAGTACATTACAAGCGTTTTGACATATTTCAATATTATGAAAATATGACTCCCTTAACCAAAACGAATTTTCAGTATCATTTTGGATCAAACCTACCGCATTTCGATATGTAAGACTCGTTTTGGTTAATGGTGTCATATTTTAATTATGAAGGAAATTCCCTCCAAGAATATCGCCAAAAATCGCAAAAACAAACGAATGCTTATTTTCTGATACTCGTAATATTTTTTGGACAAGTCTCTTCTCAGTGAAAATTGAGAATATGAAAATTCAGTATTTTCTCTCTCAAACTAATAACTTTTAAAGTAAACGAGAGGAAATTATATTTTCGGTTTTTAAACGCAACACACTAAGAAAAAAATTACGGTCAAACCGAACACCTCCTTTACTGTTGATGATTGATATTGCAAATACAAATTTACACAAACAATTCTACAGTCATCCAGGTGCCAGGTGGGTTTCTTGTAATTAGACTACAATGTCCGGTAAGCCTGAGCCATGGCCGTGATCGAGAGCAATTCTAAGATTTCTCGGAGAATAATCCCCAAGCTAATAATAATAAATTCTCAGAACAAAGAAATAAAATTACAGCTCAACCCAATTTGAATTGTACAACTAATTCAAAATAGCGATGGGAAAATTTGGTTGTGAAAATGAATACATCACAATGCAATATTTACCAACAGAAAAATGTGTTTCAAAGAATAGCACAATTTCTTAATAAACATCTCGTGATCTCTTTTGTTGTTCAACACAGCCTTAATTACACAAAGAGAGTAATAAGATAGCTCATTAATATGTAACAAAGAGCCCTAGTGTATAGCTTTTGGCTTGTAATGACGAAAACAAACGCAACAACAACAACACGTAAAGTCAAAGACAGAGAAAAAACTCTGCAAGTTCTCTCTTGATCACAATGATATCAAATAAACAGAATAACACTTGATAAAACAAGAGACTAAATTCTGGTAGGAGCAACGAACAGCATGCATAGAAGAAAAACTCCCACAAATGGAAAGAGTCGGACACACAAGAACAACAACAACAACGAAAAATGACGGACTGGAACTCTCTGCAGAATCTGTAATTCTCCGACGTTATAATACGTTGAAGCATTTCTATTCCGTGAAGACAAATCTTTGTTCAATTTCGTACGGTTCATAACAAATAACCTCCTGAATGAACTGTCTGGAATGAGAAAGATAACGGTGTTGTAAAGTTGGTGTTCTTTAAATCTTCCGTCCGACACCGTAAGCATTCGACCATGCAACTGAAAGAGCAAGCAAGAAATACGGGACGTGTCAATACACGACGAAAGTGGAGGTTGTAAATCCGTAATGCGAGCAATCAAAGCCGAGTACAACCGCCCTTCCATAGAATGAGAGGCTGTTTTCTTTTAGACAAAACAGCAGGGGAAGATTTAAGAAGTAAAAGCCAAAAACAGAACGATTTTATCACTATTGTAAAATCAGCCGTACCAATTGACCGTGAACTGACCACGCGGTAAGATCAAATTCTTTTGTCCGTTGGGGACAATAGAAAGTCCTAGCGACCGGCCTGGCCTTTGTTTGCTGAACAAAGAAACAGGTTTCTCAAGGCCTACAGACAATGCTATGCCAAAGTAGGCCAGACTATACAGTACCATCTCGCTAAGTTCCTGTACGACGGTCCTCTAGCATATTACCAGAGACAGAAGGAGTCGGACTTTTTAGAATTACGGGGTAAATCTAACACGGGACCACCCAGATCTTGATTAATTTTAATGTCCTCAACGAATGCAATTTCCCACATCCGTCTATCGACTTCCGATAGATCAGGGTCCTGAAGTAAATAGGACCTACGGGCTTGTGCATAAATTTTCCAAGCATCATTATCCCAAGACACACATTCATTACACGTGTTATTTCGATAGCAAATTTTGTCTTACAAACGAAACAACGCGTGTGGGCATCTAAGCGTGTCGAAACTCGCCCACACGAACGGCACGAATTTGAAGGAATGGGAACAGAATACTCAGACATTATTCAAGAAAGAAATTGTTTCAAAACAACAAGACTTGAAACAACAACAACTCTTTGAACAACAACAACAACTAGTCTTTGAACAACAACAACCAGCCCTGTATTGCAAACTCCCTGATGTGCACCACTGGAGGTACAAACGAGAAAAGAGGAAGAGTATACTGGGGGCTGGCTTATATATCCAGGCTGAACTGGGAGAGCTCCCTTGAGGGGAGACTACTCCTCTGGGGGATAATTCCCCAGGGAAGAGCTCCCCTAAAGGGAGACTACTCCTCTGGGGAATAACTCCCCAGGGGAGTTAACTTTTGGTTTAAACTTTCGTTTAACGTTTGTATTGTATATCTCTGGCAGAGATTAAGGCATAAATCAAAGCAGATGTAGGTTTGGGCCATAAATTTGACAATTAGGTCGGGGGGTTAACTTCGGCTTTTGCTGGTGTAGCTTATTTGCTACATTATACACACTGGAGTGACGGACAACAGAATACTTCATTCCCAGGACTGATGTAATCATGCATGACGTCACAGGGCCGGGGCTAGCAGCAGTCCCATGGTGTACATATGGGGTGGATAATTCGTGTAAGGGATCAATACAGATTGCGATATCATTAGCCAGCATCCTTCTACACCGGCTTTCTGGGAGTGCATTAGTTTTTATAGCGTTTATATCAGATGACTGCAGCATTTTGCAGCGGTCTTCCACAAATGCTTTCTGCGTGTAATTAATTTACTTTTGACAACGATGTTCTTCAGCTGCTCTGTTAAACACCGTTACGTTTTGTAGCGGTCTCTCTTTTGGCAGTGCTTTTCTACAAGATCCTTAATATTCGCAGCGGCCTTCTTGGACAGCTTTCTACAACACCCTCTTTGTATAGCGACCTTCTGCATCAGCTTTTTGAAACACCGCTGATTATTATCACTGGATAAGTGATAAATCAAAGATTGGCTACACACGGTAATTTGATAGCGGTGTTGTGTATCAGTTTTCCGCAGATGTTACTATAGTACGGTTCACCGTCTTTTTGACAACGGTGTTCTACATCTTTTCTTAATTATTAAACATCGTTACTTTTGACATGACAAGCTCACCTTGCGAATGGGCGGGTGCTCACCCTACTAGTTTTTCGTCAATTTTCTAGTCGAAAATGTGCTATGATTTTTTTCGCTTGGACAGGGACGTATCTGAGACGGTACATAATTTACTACCTGAACCCGGTCACTGTGTAGACGAACACTGTGTATATTTCACTGGAATCAACACCATGAACACTTAAATATATACACATCAGTCGGTCAGTTTCTGCAGATGTTTCTATAGTACGGTTCGCAGTCAGAGAAGGGCAACTGCCTGCCCGATATCCTAGAATACTACTCGTTTCACACCCACGAATAAGAAAATAGTTTCCTTGTACACGAAATATAGATGAATTTTCGCGACTTACCAAAGCAGCACGCGGACAGATTCACCACAATGCCTTTCGTTCAGGCAGTTGCCCTTCTCTGACAATCCATCGACTAAATTCAATGTTGAGGTCCCGATATCCTAGAATACCACTCGTTTCACACCCACGAATGAAAAAATAAATTGAGTCAAGAGACAAATGAGATATTAAAAACATTTCCCCCTTGCACACAACAGGATGAACTTCTATTTTTGTCTGGATCGCACCGCGTAGCGGTGTCGACCAGACTATGCTGCCACTGACGAAATATCTGAAAATGTGTACGTGCACTATAATGCAATGACCCCGTGTTAACCTGTATCACTCCGCCAGCGATTTTCACTGTATTTGATTCTTATATCAGGGTATTAACCAGAAAATGAAGAAAAAACAGCCTTAATCGTTTCATGTTAACTAGAAATAAAACGAAATCTGAATTTGAGTGTATTTCATATTCATTTCTTCGCCCAGGGATTGCTTGAATCCGTGGACTATTTTTTTTGTTCTTTGCATCGTCTGGTTCCGGGCGATCGGCTCAAACCCGGTTCTCAGCGCCCACTAGGAGATAACTCATGCCAGCGCTGTGCTGTCACCGTAGACTGTTGTAAATGTAAATTGATGACCTGGTAATATGGTAAGCTGCCCACCTCATGGTGTTTGCCGTCTGGCCTTGCCGTCTCTGCGGTTTTGCGTCTGTCTGAGTTTGCGGTAAGTCAGATTACTTATAATATATATGCCTGGTGTTTGTAGTTCGTAATTTGTTTGTTGACAACGATAGCGTTGGAGAGACAACTTGTGCGAAAATCCCTGTTAATGTTGCTGTACGATCATACGTTGCAAATCTTGTTCCTTGATCCGAGTGTCGCACTTGACAGGTTCAGGTTCTGGGATTATGAAGACCTCAGTTTTCAACACTCGTACGTTCTTTCCCGTGAAATCGGCGTTCGTTACTATTTTAATGTGTACGCATACTGCATGGAATATATTTCCAGAGGAGATATGTGTCGAAGCAACAACAATAGTATTTACATTTTTCTCGTCTTGTGAACTTGACCGGATCCTGTCTAGTGCAAATTTATGTATTCTGGGGGACTCTGCTCACCGAATATAATTTAGTTTCAAAAAGTTTGAACAACAACAAAACTTTCCCAAAGCGGAAACAGCCAAATTTGTCAGGTACCGCTTTCGAAAAGTTTTGTTGTTGGTGGTGTTCAAACTTTTTCAAACTAAATTATATACGCAATGATCGTGCAGCAACAACAACAGGAATTTTCGCACAAATTGTCTCTCCAACGCTATCGTTGTCAACAAACAAATTACGAACTACAAACACCAGGCATATATATTATAAGTAATCTGACTTACCGCAAACTCAGACAGACGCAAAACCGCCATCTTGAATTCACCCATGAAACTTTAATCGAGAGACTTATGCAAATAGGCTCAAAATAACCCCAATATGATAAGTCGTGGGAATCAGCTTTCATTTTTGCTGTTCGGGAGACACATACAAGCGTTGAGTACGTCATTCAAAATCCCTCCCTCGCCCATTATAGAATTTCTGCGTCAATGAAGACCTAAAGACTTAATTCGTATAACAGCCTTAGGACCAAGTAAAACAAATCAGTGCCTGGGCTCATATAATACACAAAATTCAAAGTCATCGTACATTGTTGTACCCACATAGTATAAAATCAGACATTAGCTAGAGTGGATGGTTGGTCGAGGTATTGAACGCAGAGACTGTCTTACGCTTGAACACAAAGGAGGTGTTCGCTTTAGATGGATATTTTTCCCTTCAGAGTCGCTCTCTGTTGCTCTATTGTCTTGCTCCGAGCCGGCCGGTAAATTGTGACGTAATGCTCAGGTATTCCCCAACTCTTTGTCAGACAGGCGAGGCCAGTCTAATGGGAAATTCTGGTAATACTACAGTTACCAGTATGAGTATTAGTATTTTCATGAACGACAGATATTTACGAACAATAATCAGTTATATTATTATATAAGCCGACTAGAAATCTGATAAATCACTGCCAAAAGTTCAGTGAACAATAATTAAGGAAGTAACTGCAAAACAAAAACACAAAAACATATTGACACATGCATAATCACTTGGGAAAGCAAGCGTCACCACTTGTTGAGGGTCATTTCCTTAACCAAAGGCCTTGATATAAGACAAGTTTAACCGTATAAATTTTCAATTCATAGTTACAACTTTCCCCTGCCCTAAGATGAAATTATATATGTGTAACAATTAATTTATTGCTCTGCTGGATCGTCAGAATATTCAAAATACTGAACAAGTGATCTGACTGTATGTGTGGAGTTGTTTGTGTGCAATTCTATTCACGAATTATAATAAAATAAGAGATTATGTGCGTTAGGGGTTCGCTGTCTTTATTTCACGTCACTATTGCACTTTAAAGTCCAAAATGAAGATGGGAGGAAAAAGGAAAAAATGAAAATATTTTTTCGGGGATTTGGGGATTCGAACCAAAATGTTGGTTTTCTTTCAATCTGTAGCCCGACACTGTAACCATTCGGCCAAGCAGCTGTTACAATTATCAACTTGAGGAATCATGTGCCGAATGGCGGTGAACTACACCGTTTCAGTACATTACAAGCGTTTTGACATATTTCAATATTATGAAAATATGACTCCCTTAACCAAAACGAATTTTCAGTATCATTTTGGATCAAACCTACCGCATTTCGATATGTAAGACTCGTTTTGGTTAATGGTGTCATATTTTAATTATGAAGGAAATTCCCTCCAAGAATATCGCCAAAAATCGCAAAAACAAACGAATGCTTATTTTCTGATACTCGTAATATTTTTTGGACAAATCTCTTCTCAGTGAAAATGGAGAATATGAAAATTCAGTATTTTCTCTCTCAAACTAATAACTTTTAAAGTAAACGAGAGGAAATTATATTTTCGGTTTTTAAACGCAACACACTAAGAAAAAAATTACGGTCAAACCGAACACCTCCTTTACTGATGATGATTGATATTGCAAATACAAATTTACACAAACAATTCTACAGTCATCCAGGTGCCAGGTGGGTTTCTTGTAATTAGCCTACAATGTCCGGTAAGCCTGAGCCATGGCCGTGATCGTGCTACTCATTCAGTTCATGTTGACGCTTCATAGGACTGAACGTAACTTGGCGAACCTAAACAAAACAAAACAAATGACACCTGGATACTATGATTGAACATGATCTAACAAAGTAGCATGGAGAACAACTCAACGTTAATTCATTACTCGAGCTTAACAATCAACGTAATATAATTTCAATCTAACTTTGGATAATATAATTGTCAGCTTCATATATGTGCAGGCATAAACACACAGATTGCTACCTAAAATACTGTCTGAATGATATAGGCAACAACGCCTTTACTATATCATCCCGACTAAGACATGTCCCGTGTCTGACATTAATAAAAATTTCCTTTATCCTCGACATAGTTGTCCACGAAAACAAATTGTTATGTAGGTGGGTAACAATTCAGAGTTTACCGGTATGCAAAAATACCCTGACAATAATATCATTCTGATGCCCCTGTCCCTGTCTAGTTTGGAGTTGTACGTAATTTGGAGTACAATGACGCTAATTTTCAGTCTATCGACATAATGCTTACTGCAAACTCGAAGAAATTTGTGATTGGAAGTACCGAAGTGTGCCTTGATAGCCTACAGGCACAGTGCGAATTAGTAGCCGAGACAAACTTATTGTGAAATGTCGATTCTGGACCACCATATAAAATGTATCAATTCTGACTTTCCATTTACCAATTGTATGTGAGTCTTGTATGCACGCAAACCTTGGTATTATGATGTATTGTGACAAATCTATTTCCGAAATATTATTCGATGACCCTTCAGGTCGGTTATTGTAAACACAATTATTTGTGAGAATTAGTTATGTAAGTTCAGATTCATACAGATAACGTATAAACCGTTTATGTAAGTACAATGATTTAACCTTGGTTTTGACGAATGGGATATACAATGCGACAGTTCTGTGATATGTCTGTCATAATTGTACCGAAGCTGCGAGTACATCTATGTGGGGTTAAATTGACATTGTAAATGTCTAGTATTGTATATAACGGAATGAACGGCATATTATAGGCAGACTAATAACAGCAGGTCTCCCTGATGGTTAACACCAGGTTTCCCTGGAGACTTTTAACACCAGGTCTCCCTGATGGCAGTACCATCAGGTATCGCAGAGGCTCATGCTTCCGATAATAGAGATTGCTATCTCCAGTTCCGAAAAATGACTGACTACAGAACAGTCTGATGTTGATGAGGTTACCCTAGTCTGCCTACCAAATGATGCCGGTCATTCCTAAGATAGATGAAATCCAAATTTCATAATGGCTTTGTTACCAGGAACAAGACTGCAGCTTTCATAATGGCGTGGAATGAATTTACAATAAATCGGCTTAATATCCAACAGACGTTTTCATTGTATCCTCTCTCATTTAAAGAGTTTGTCAAGACTTCGAGAAATCTCAGAAGCCGGACCTTGGAATCTATTATTGTTCAGGTTTTATGAAGACGACCCCTTGTCGTCTTAAAGACCTCAAATTTCATATTATGTATCAAGTCAAATATTTGACTGGTAATTAACGTACACCATTACAAATTGGTATAGCAAAAATCAAATCACAGCTTTGGACATTTGCAACTCCTACCAAGGCAGTCTCAACCTTACTAGATCAGTGGATATTAATACTGAAATTTAATAGGAACTATTCTTTTCGGGGAAGCAATTGCAGAAATTAAAGGTGTGGCCAAATTATATGTGTGTATTCTAACATGATGGCGTTCGTATGTCTGTGAGGGTAATTTGTTCAGGGTGGATCATTTGTTGAGGGTATAAAAACATGAGTAGTGAGACTAATGTCACAGGATCTACGAAGTAGGGTAGACAATAGGACTCCGACGCGAACTGAACTCTTGGAAATCCCCCCCCCCCCACAGTTGAAACCCTGCCTATATTAAGATGGGAACTGCCCAAGTCAGAATCATCAGTGATTTTCATCAAAAATCACCAGAAATTTTCATCAAAAGTAGGTCAGCACAGAACTTGATGGTGACAGTCCCCTAATGCACCTTCATGCCAAAAATCAAGGTTCTAATGTCAACGGTTCTCATTATCTTGCCGACGAAAGGATTCGGATGGACTCACTCACTTACTCATTACCGGACAATTTGCAAATGAGAGCCTACTTCGTAGGAATAAGTCGATCAAATAATGTGTGCGCAGATAAATAGCAGAACTTACCATCTACCATCTCCGAAGTATACAATTTTTTTAAGTAATACACACCGCATTCACAATGTTCTGTAAAGTAGGGAAAGAGGTCATATGATACATTGATGTTGTGCATTCACCTGCGTCGTTATGACTACCGAACAAAGCTCCGTCTGAAAACGAAGACGTATTGACACAGCTAGAGGAGGTAATAGACATCGGATAGTAAACGGGCATGCTGCCGGTACATAGTGGCAGTTACCGGTCGTATAGTCGTACGATAGTGTTATGTTTCTTTTGAACCCTGCATGTACGGGCGGGGTCATTCATGGGTTACATAAACGGGGTGATCTTGGGCATATTACAGCTTATGCGCATGACTGATTAGGCTACCAGTGTATATCTATACTGGCTCAGTAGATGAATAGAAATATGCTGTGCAGCGCTCAGGATTTTGAAATTTCAAGTAATTTAGGTAGGTATAATTTCGAACAACGTACACCTTTAAAGCGGAATTCTGACCTTAATAGCACCGCTTTATTGAAATTCTTGTGGGATGACTATAGACCGTCTGCAGTTTCTGTGTCCCATCCATGACCCACCCACCAACAACCGCCACCACCACTACCATCGCCGGACAGGATTTAACCTCTACATATGGCATTTTCTAAAGTACATGTATAAGGTGGGGTAGAACCACAGTTACGTATGCGAGACTAATCGGCCTGAATCAGGTACAAGATACAAGCTTTCTTCATTGTCGATATGGGAGGGAAAAATGAACCTTAGCTTTAAGCTGTTGGATCGACACATATATATATATATACACAACATAGATAACATTAGTCAAATAGCAAGACTCTGATCTGTATATCGGAGTCATGGCGCGGGATCTGCCGTATGTAATTCAGGTAGATAAACACCGTTGGAAACAGACCAGAAAATTACATTCACTCGCCCCAAATTCCCACTATCGTAACATATGGTCCTATCGGTTTAGAATGCCATCAATATTATTAGTTACGAACACTTACTTGCACTAGAAATGCGGCACAGAGCGAAATGGATCGGGAGAGAATAACAAAGCTGCCATATCAGTTTCTTGTCTTGTCGAACTCGCTGACAAGGTACGAGTTTCTTACACACGATTCCAAAATTTGACCCCTTTAAATTTCGCCTGTGGGACTAAATATAGAATCTCCTGCATGCCCACATGTGTGCAATATTGATTTGAAAAAAACTCCAAGTACCCTTCAACTACAGTCTGATAGTGTCTACCGTTTTGTCAGCATGGAATATTGCACACGTGTGGTCCTGCAGGAGATTCTATATTTAGTCCCACGGGCGAAATTTAAAGGGGTCAAATTTTGGAATCGTGTGTAAGAAACTCGTACCTTGTCAGCGAGTTCGACAAGACAAGAAACTGACATGGCAGCTTTGTTATTCTCTCCCGATCCATTTCGCTCTGTGCCGCATTTCGAGTGCAAGTAGGTGTTTGTAACTAATAATATTGATGGCATTCTAAACCGATTGGACCATATGTTACGATAGTGGGAATTTGGGGCGAGTGAATGTAATTTTCTGATCTGTTTCCGACGGTGTTTATCTACCTGAATTACACACGGGAGATCCCGCGCCATGACTCTGATATACAGATCAGAGTCTTGCTACTTGACTAAGATAACATTAGTAAAACATTAAAATATAAAAATAGTAGATATTAAAATATATTACAGACAGCTATACTTCCCACACGCGTATACATGATGGATCAAGTCAGATTAAAGTTTTACACTTGGTGCATTTACAAGTTGGCCCTTCCCATTTATTAATCAAGCTCTTAAGGCCCAGTGCAACAAGTCAGTACCTGTGCTCTTGGTAGAATAGACAAACATTGTCTTTGAAATGCACCATGCTCAGTCACAATCATGATTAGAGAAATCAGCCAGGCTACCTATCCATTGTCCCCATTGATTTCCATTGTCTCCATTGTGAGGTGATAATTGACATATAAATGAGAACACTGAGGTTTAGCCTTGTGATCTTTGTGGACTGGGTAACTTGTACAGGAAGATATACTAATTGTAGGCCTAATGTTTAACGATGATTTTTTTTTGTCACACTAACGGCGAATTATTATTTCAAGAGAACTGTACACTTATATCAGCTAAATGGTCTTTTTGATTGCATGGCACATGGAATTGAATGGAAATACATTGCCTCTAGTATATCCTACCAAGAAAAACAGGTGAGATTTGATGGTTTGTGCTCTCGGTTTGACTGTAATTTTTTCCTTAGTGTGTTGCGTTTATAAATCGAAAATATAATTTCCTCGTGTTTGCTTCAAACTTTATTAGTTTGAGTGAGAAAATACTGATTTTTCGTATTCTGACTTTTCACCGAGAAGAGATGTCTAAAAAAATATTACGGGTATTCGAAAATAGATATTTGGTTGTTTTTGCAGTTGGTGGTATTATTGCAGGGAATTCCCTTCATATACAAAATATGACACCTTTAAACAAAAGGAGTCGTAGTTATTTAATTTCCGTGCGTTTGATCTTAAATGATACTAAAACCCGTTTTGGTCAAAGATGTCATATTTTCATAATATAGAAAGAAGTCAAAATGGTTGGATTACACTGTAAGAGTATATAGTTTATCGTCATTCGGTACATGATTACTTCAGCTAAAAATTGTAACAGCTGTTTGGCCGAATGGTTACAGTGCCGGACCACAGATTAAATAAACGCCAACTTTTGGGTTCGAATCCCCAAATGATAAGAACAAATATTTTCAGTTTTTTCTTTTTTCTCCATCTTGATTTTGGACTTGAAATAAAGACAGCAAACCGCCAACGAAAATAATCCATTATGTTATTATAATTCGTGAATAGAGTTACACACAATTCCGCACATACAGCCACATCACTTGTTCAGTAGTTGAATATTGTGACGATCCAGCAGAACAGAAACTTAATTGTAACAAATATACATAATTTCTAAATGGGAGTATTTCGTCTGAAGGCAGCGAAAATATAAAAGTTGTAACTCTGAACGGAAAAGTAATAAGGTAAAACTTGTCATAAATGAAGGCATGTTAGGCCAAAAACGGAAAATCCTGGTTCACAGTATGCAGGTACGGCTAATCATCAATGTTTGGTCACTACAATATGGCTATACTCATTTCTCGATTTGTCGCTAATGTAGATGTTTACAGTTTTGCAACTTCTGCAACATATCCTCTTTTTATTCAGAAAATGATCCTTAACAAGTGATGATGCTTTGCTTTCCCAAGAAATTATGCTTGTGCCATATATGCTTTTGTATTCACTTCCTGACTTATTGTTCGCGGAACTTTTGGCAAACAGTTGGCAATTTTCGATTTATATATTAATATAACGGATTATTGTTCATAAATAGCTGGAGCCTTCATGAAAAAATATATATGGTAGCTATTACATCACAACATACCGGCCAGCTCCGAACGAGACAATGAAGGAAAAAAATCCATCTAAAGCGAACACTTCCTTTTCAACGAGTTTTCAGTCACACGCCCACAGTTGTTGTTGTTTCACTTGTCCTTAAAGTACTTAAAAGTGGGAATTTCTCGAAAAGGTTGGGGAAGATCGTTCCAGATTTTCACTCCGAAATATGACAGAATTTTTGTCCATATTTTTTAGTATTGCACATAGGCCTAGGCATATTTAAAGCCTCCAAGATTTCGGTCAAACCAGGATGAAAGTAACTCCGAAAATGTAAGTCATCGTGATATAACATTCTATATTTCGTCTATGATTATGCCATCGTCAGGAATAAATATGAACATTTAGGTTGATTTGGTTGAAACTGCAGTTCGTAGCTTGTAATGTACAAGTTGTCTGTTTTTGGTCAGGTTATACTGGTAAATATGTATTCATTGTTCATTTTGATTGTAATTGCGTGGATGATTCCGCCCTCTTTGTACCCCTTCGTATACGCACAACGCCTTCCAGAAAAAAAAACCTTGGAGAATCATGGGCGTCGTCGGGATTTTTCGAGAGAAGGGATTGTTTCCTATGCAAGTACTGAGAAACCTCAATTCGCAAGAAGTTCTAGCAAATCTCCAGAGTAAATTCGTCATAGTCCCAGCAGACAAAGCTCCGAATAATATAATATTCATATGTAAATATTACTATTACCAGGTGCTGGTTAAAGAATTGAGTGTAGACATATCTTCATCAAATACGTCTACTTACTCCCAAACTGCATTTAATCTGGAAGATTTATTTAACAATCACAAAAAGTTTCTCAGGGAAAGAGGTATTTGTCTTCCAACCAATCATAACGACATACCAAAAATATACTGGACTCCCAAAATGCATAAATCACCATACAAAGCTAGATTCATAGCTGGTTCTAGAAGCTGCACCACCAAGCTTCTTTCAACCCTATTGACGAAGGCCCTTCAGGAGGTAAAAGCATTTTGGGAAAGGTATTGCGCCATTATTTCTAAGAACTCTGGCTTTGAATGTATGTGGATATTGAAAACTCAAAATGTCTTACGGAAGAACTTGATGCTAAAGGTCACATACCGTACAGACATGTATCCACATGGGATTTCTCGACTCTCTATACTACAATCCCTCATCAGGACCTTATTGACCGTATAAGTTCATTAATAGTATCTGTGTTCAAGAAAACTGATCGTAGATATATTAATGTCGGAAGCCATAAAGCATTCTTTAGCTCGACTACATCCAAGAGATATCATTCATGGGATGTTTCTTTGTTTATAGAGTTGCTTGAATTTCTCATTAAAAATATCTATGTGAAATTTGGCAACACAATATATTAGCAGCATATAGGTATTCCAATGGGTACTAATTGTGCACCCCTGTTTGCTGACCTGTATCTGTTCTCTTATGAATATGACTATAGGCAGGCGCTTTCAAAAACAGATCCATTCAAAGCCCGTTCCTTCTCATTCACCAAACGCTATATAGACGATCTTCTCGCTGTGGATAATCGCTATATAAATGACGCAGTGAAGGATATATATCCACCTTCACTGGATTTGAAGGAAACTACAGATAGCCCTACAGGCACATCTTATTTAGATCTCTATCTCTATAAAAATGAAGCGGGCATTCTCTCTCGTCGACTTTATGACAAAAGAGATGATTACAATTTCGACATCGTAAACTATCCCTTTCTGGATAGTAATATTCCAGTGGGACCTGCATATGGCGTATACATATCTCGCTTAGTAGCATTTGCTAGATCCTGTGTTAGATGTGATGATTTTAATCAACGTCACAAAACATTGTTGCAGAAACTTATAAAACAGGGCTATTCCACCAAGCGCCTCCACTCAAAGTTTCTCAAATTTGGCGATACATATCGCATGCTGATAGCAAAATACGAACGTAGCGTGCAAGATCTATGGCGCTACGTTTCGTAACTTGTGTCTAATTCCGCTTAACCCGGGGCTAGGGGCCGTATGAACCCATGTACTTCAAGATCCTCATGGTACTCATATGAACAGTCACAATCAAAGCGTGACTGAGATACATCATTCTTTAGATGACGACTTTACAACGAATATTATGGATTAAGAATACTGATCAGCGATACGGATTTGATATTTTGGAACATCATGATGTCTTGCCGGCATCATTGAAAACTGTTGACCGCTTCTCTCTTGCAGGAAACAAGCCTATGTTTATGTATACTATGATTGTCTTTTTTGAATTTGGTGCTAATACTGTTATATGGAAAATGGAATAGGTGTCTGGATTATGGACGCGGATATTCTCTAATGGACGACGGCTGGATTATGAATGACGGACTAGACGCTTGTAATTCTTTAGAGAGTCCAGTATTGTGAAGTCCAACATAGAAAAATAAAAGGCAATTGGACGCAGTGATTGAGTTCTTCGCGCCCAAAAACTTACCTAACGACGCCCTTGAGAACTGGACGGGTTCTTCCAGAATTCTGTGTCTGTAACAGCGCTTGGAGTGTGTATCGGTATACAGGATGGCAGACTATGTCCTACATTGCGTGAAAGTAAAATGATTATATTCTGTATTAAACAACCGTTAGTTCGTGGCATGATAGGTGTGAAGCTGCTGGTCTTGTGTCGGGTTGAGTATTCCATTTCCGGTCGTTCTCTTTCTGGGTCGTTGTCACCCACGGCGCTGTTTAATTCTTGTTGTCGTCATCCGTATGCAGTTTCAGGTCCGGTCTATCCCGTCCCGTGTTGGAAACATTTAGAGTATTCAGTCAGCTATATATACAGGTTTCAACAGAAAAGGAAGTAAACGTATAAGCCAGCAATACAGTTCAATAAACAACGATATAACAATGGTGGATGGATCCAGGCCATATGCTTGAAGTTTAGTTTGTAACAAGTCATAAGAAATGCAAACAAAGGCTTTGGAAAGAACTATGAGGACTACTTCCAACAGATTAATGATAATCAAGTGCCTTTTTCAAGTCCTCAACAGCCCTTATAAGGATATTTCTTCAAAGAAACCATTTAACTGATAAGCTCGGACGTTTTCAAATAGCTTAGATAAGGCGGTCGAAATACTTACAGGTCTATAGTTTGCTCTGCACATGTTGTCACCTTTCTAAAAACAGACGTGAAGTTGGGTTTTTTCATACAGGTTGCGAAAACAGAAATATCAAAACACATATTTACAATTCCTGCCAATGGTGCAGATGATCTTAACATCAAAGCTGGTAGGTTATCATGCCCTTTAGATTTTGTAACATTCAAGTTACTTAATTCTGAGCAACATCATGAACTTTTAAATGTGAAAGAGTAAATGTTTTATATCCAAATTTTTCATGTATAAGTTCAATACTGGGTGAGTGGTTATATCACCATTAAAGGGTGTACCAATTGAGTCTGCTGCTGGTAGCTTTATTGCACTTAAATGTTATAAAGTTTGCTCCCTGCTGAGCATGCTGAGGATGAGCCCCTCAGATCATGGAGCCTACAAGAGTCTCTTGTAGGCTCCATGCTCAGATGAACAGGTTTAGATTATTAAAAGAATGACTTCAAAAAGGACATGGTAGACAACACTTCAGTGAAGTAAAACTATTCCGACAAAAGGCAAACGAAAGTACCATTTTAATAAATTTAGATTTCAAAACTCCCAGGAAATTATATGTTCCACCTAAAAAATTGTTTCCTGTTTTTACGTCAGTAAAAAAAATATAGATCTCAAAAGATTATATGCTGCCAAAATGTGCCAAAACGCGCCATTCCACATCTAAATTTTCAAACAAAATCCGATGGCATGCCTCCGGACGTTCCTAGCATTGCTCAGCGCCTACGGCTCTCGCATTCCGAGTTCCACCTGGACGGTAATCGACCCCCCCCCCCCATTTCGAATCCAGTCTACGGGCTTGTATTTGGGCACTT
>JAVTVY010004608.1:0-37281 GCA_036873755.1 Hanleya hanleyi
AAATCCAAAAGTCCATAATCTATCAGTTTTGTTTAACTAGAGACATTGGGCCCTTGGTGGCCGAGTGTTCTAAAGCGTTTCCCTGGTGATCGCTAGCCTCACACCACTGAACCGGCACGGGTTCGAGCCCAGCTGGTGCATGTGTGTAAGTCTTTCAGTTGCTTGCCGACGGGCGGTGGTTCTCTTCAGGTACTCCGGCTTCCTCCACCAACCAAACTGACTGTGCCCATATGAGTGAAACAACTTTGAGTGTAACATTAAAATCAAAACCTCCTCTCCCCCCCCCCCCCAATTTGGTGATTGAGATGGATTAATGTTTACACAAGATATCAAGAACAATGTTCTGACGCACTCGCCTAAGTCTCAATTTTACACGCATTTCAGCGGCAAGAGTCGGCGACTACAACGTACAATGATATGTAACTAACATTGACAGCCAATGACAATTCATTTCTCACAACTGAAATTCCAAATACTACAGAATTATATCATAATATGTAAGCAATGTGCCAAATAAGGAATTTTAAACGCAACATTTAAAGGGTGGGGGAAAACGATGCCAACGTACTGACAAGAAGTCATATGACTCCACAGACGAATATATACTGACATATTTCTAAAAACATCACACAAAAAAAACAAACAAAAGTGATCCCTGTGATGATTTGTATCCCAGTCACGTTTTTATTGAACCTGTTCATGTGAAGATCTTGAATGGCATGAACACACGGTCCCCAGCACCGGCTTGAGCGATATTAGATACAAAATGTTTCAGAGCGATGATGTAATAGCCCAATCAAGTCATCTGTTGGAAAATGAACAGTTCTGAACGCAAGTTCGGCGCCGACCGAGCGATTCATTCTCCACCTTGTTCACAAGTCACAAAACTACAAGGATTTGTAAAGAGGGTCATTTGTGAAAAGAAGTCACATGAGAACCAAAAAATTATCCGTGTTATGATTTGTTGATGATTTGTATCCCAGCCACGCTTTTATTTTAGCTGTTTCTGTGGACAGTTGAGTCCCATGCCACAAAGACAAATAGGCGGCCATGGGATTTGGGAGACTTAGACGCACATTTCCCATCAATCTAGGTAAACCAAGACGGTAAATCTGGGAAGTACCGTGAGATTACTTGCTGACGATGGCCTAATATATATCGTGATATTATATCTGAGCTTACTGAGATTGACTCCCCATAAAATGTAACGGCTATGAGCCAGAGATAATACTAAAGGAGAAAGCTGTTAAGCTCGTGACGATGTTCTAAGTCCTTCTAACGTTATTCGAAGGCTTGGACTGTTAAATATATAAGCATCATATAAAAATCGTAATTTCCCGAGTCGTTCATATCATGACGCATCCCAAGTGTGGAAATTTTAGTTGAAAATGACTATAAACTTGAAAAGTGAGACGGCGATGGAAAAAAAGGATATGTGACGTTGATATGAGGGGAATGAATTTGTGATTGATCAAAATATTTCCAACCTAATTTGGAATTTATGAGGCATCTATAGGGAAGATGTTCTCTTCCAATAAAAATATAAAACCCCAAACTCATTATTACATGTAGTTGATTGTAATGACCAAATAATCAATCAATAGTAATCAAACTGCCTAATATTTCGAGATGTCATAGGTTCACTAGAAGAGAAAACCCTGCATAAAAATGCCTCAAAAAATACCAAAATAGACCAGGAAGCATGCACAGTCTGATAAGTCATAAATCAATTTTTATACAATCGGCAGCAGCAATGTTTTCAAGGTTTTGTAAGCTTTGAATGTGAAAACAATCGACTTGGTCACCGTGAAACACAGAGGAGTTTTTCAGATGTTTTTCACATATCCTGTGTCAATATATCGGAAACTGGGCCCACTATGTCCTTTAAAATATACGGCATGCAATGCCATTGGTTGTTTTCGTCTAATCTCGTCTATTCTCTGTCCAATCTCTGATTTCACAATGTACATGACTCAAGTATAACAGCTTACTAATTTGAGAGAGAGGAGAGACAGCCATAAATGCAGATAGAGAAAAAAGGATGTGGAACCATGGAAAGAGAGAAGGGAAGGTGGAACAATATTAGCATTTCGTGGATGATCAGGATATCCATATACCTCAGTTAGAACCACAAAGGATGTATTAAGTTAACATGGGAAAAACTCCCATAATAGCTGATTATTGTTTTCAATTCAAAACATGCTATACCCCTTTTTTTAATTTACATACTGAAATCTCAGCCTCGAAAAAAAGTGCGATGTTCAGTTGTATAGAAATGCAGATATGATTCATCAAATTGTGCTCCCTAACGTATTTGATATTTTTAAGTTTTCTCTTGTAACAAAAATATGACACCTCAAACCAAACTTATTTTGCAACACAATTTATTATGTTCTTTTAGAAAATACGCTAGGACGTTCAAGAACGGAGTTGCACAATCAAGTCGATCTCTCCTCTGAACCGTGCAAACTGTGAAAATTTGGGATATAATTTAAATTGCTACAGGTTTCCATTGTAACAGGCCACATGAAAAGTAGTTCCCAGTAGCAGAAGGCAGCGATATCATTCTATACTCGAGCACATTCTATGACCGAGTGCTGCCGAGTGCTACTCGTACACACGATCTAAGAAACTGGACAACCGAAGAATTTTAATTGCGGGCAGTCGTTCACACGGATACATGAAAACTGGACAGGGCACTTGGTCGTGTGTACCAGACCTACAATGTAACTGTCGTATTTAAACGGTCTTTCGATCTTTGACGCGGATACGTGTTTTGTGGACGTAGGCATGTTTCTGAATGCCTAATAAACACGCAGATCTGATACCTAATCAAAGCACTCGTTATTGACGAAGGGTGAGCTAAAAAAATGACCTTTTATTAAAATGACAGAAACTGCCAGCCGTTTGCCTCCATAGCAAATGACATATCTAAATTAAACACTGCTATAAACAATCCCGTGAAAGTGCAGGTGAACTTTAGGTGCGTTAAATTTAAGTAGTTTCGCTATAAGCCCACCAAACAACAGTCTTACATCTAGTACTACGTCAAAAAATCTAAAAGGCTTATAAAATACATATATTTTAACCATCTTTTTTATATAAATAATTTTCGTATGAATAACAGAATCTGAGAAATAATCTGTATTTCAATGAGATTCAGGGTAGCAGTCAAATTATTTTACTTTTATTTTTTATTCCTATGTTTAGTTGGGCACAAGGTATTCTATGCGAAATATGGATTGAAAGAAACTGGCGGGTAAAGTGTGAATTCTGTTTGTAGAATAGATAAATATATGTTTTGTCCCCATTTAATTTTTGAAGCATGAACAGCCTTAGCAGGATAAGAAAACTCTCTAATCGCAGGCGAAGCGTGTGAAAAGATCGGGAGAGTGACATTTCTCCGATTCAAGTAACGTTAACTGTTATTTTACAGATAAAGGCCTTGTATATGTAGCTAGTTGCCAGGCATTTTACCTGCAATTTCACGAGATTGTCAAATCAGTGTACCGTTTTCTTACCGTGGCACCGGTCGTATAGAACAATTTTCATCCTGTCTTGTGTGAGTAGTCTTCGTTCACAAGGTTCAAGGTTCTTTATTTGCTGATCACAGCGCCCGTTATCGAGCAGATATACAATCAAGCGAAGATAATTAAGTATATATACATATAGAATAACCTAGTTGATTAGAAATAATTTGATTTACAGAAAAATAACAGTCGTGATACAAGGAACAATAATGCCAGGAGCAGCGATTTCGCTGGCATTTTACAATAAACTATGATCTTACTGACTAGTATCTGTTTGTAACACTAAAAACGTATATTAGCTAACATCTGTTATTCCTGTACCAGTAACACATTTGTCATGTTTAGATGCCGAACCATCAATCATATTGCTACGTGCGCTCATACAATCATGAACAAACTTACCTAAATTTTTCACAATAATTGGATCCTCGCACGATAAGAGCCAAATAAATTTGTTTGAAATATCGAGTTGAGAAAAGTTGGCATTCATGCTATCACATTTAAATAGAAATATGTCCCGAAAATTATCATATTTATTACATTCCATTAAAAAATGGAATTCATCTTCAACCTTACCAGCATTGCAAAGAGTACATAAACGCTTATCTGCTGGTACTTTGGTAAATCTACCTTTCTCAATCTGAAGGTCATGGCTACTTGTTCGTAGCTTACATAAGTCACTGCGATGATCTCGATTCAGAATAGATAAGTAAGGTTCCAACACAAAATTTAGCTTGAAGGTTCTATATGTTCTGAGTTTGTTACCATACGCTACGTTGGGACGGTCGGTAAACAGTTGTTCATTCCACCAGTTACAAAATACAGAAGAGAAACTTCTTGCAGCTTTGGAAACTAAGCTACCAACAGATAAACTTTTTTTCTGTTCGTATAAATGACTTAGATTTAAGAATGACAATATACATTTAATACCCGTTACCCAGGTCTTTTTTCCTTGGGTGTCCAATTTGATAGAAAAATCAAAAGCTTTCTTTAATAACGTATCATCAGGCATTTCAAATAAGCGACGCCAGTATTTAAGCATTGAACAAATAACATCAATTAGCATAGGACGTCGACCGAGTTCACCTAACACAGCACAATTTGTACATTTGGAGTTGACCCCCAGAATGTATTTACAGTACTTCAAGTTAAGTCTTTCAAGTGGTTCATTCTTAATATAGTTATCTAAAAATGATTTTTTACTCAATTTTGTAACAATGGATGATCCCCATATTTCTGAACAGTAGAGTAAAATAGGCTTAATAGTATGATCAAATATATGCAAAGAAGTGGAGATTCCAGGAGGGTTACATGAAAAACATTTTCGAATTTTGAAGAATTTGCCTTAGATGCCTTGCCATTCAGTTGAACTTTGGCCAATTTCCACGTTCCAGATGGGTTAAATGTAATTCCTAAATATGTGTACGACTGTACTGTTTCTATTTGGGCATCACCAAGACAGAATGATTTTGGAGATGTTCCACTTTTACAGTTAAATATCATACATTTAGTTTTAGCTATGTTCACTTCCAGACTCCATTTATCACAGTATAATTGTAGTTTATCAAGGGATAGTTGTAAACCTTCCTTACTGTCAGACAATAGCACAACATCATCTGCATACAATAAACAATTGAGAGGTGTGATCCCAAGGAATACCGGGTCACATGAATTATCAAATATGGATGGTAGATCATTAATGAAAATCTTAAAAAGATTTGGGCTTAAATTGTCGCCCTGACGAACACCAGTGAATGACTGAAAAAAGTTTGTCAGTGCACCAGCAACCTTTACACATAGCATATTGTTATTATACATATCTTTTAAAATCTTGTAAAATTGTCCACCTATACCGATCGACTGCAGTTTGTAAAAAAGACCCGTATGCCAAACCTTGTCAAATGCTTTCGAGAAATCAACGAAGCAAGCGTACATTGGTTTGTGTTCAACCTGTTGGTATGAATCTACCAATGTTTTCAAAACAAACATATGATCAGAGGTCCTCGCACCTTTAGTAAAGCCCAATTGTTCTTTTCTAATGATATCGCGAGAGGAGAGAAAATTTTCCAACCTGTTATTAAGAACTGAGTTGAATAGTTTGCCAATATTACTGGTTATAGTAATTCCTCGATAATTGGAGGGGTTTTTCTTAGTACCAGACTTGTGAATAGGAGAGATGTAACCTTCACTCCAGCATCGGGGATAAACCGCATTGGAGTAAGTAAGGTTAAATAGTTTTTGAATGCATGAACCAAGACTGGTATAGCCATATTTCAGCATTTCGTTACAGATACCATCTAGGCCACATGCTTTTTGTGTTTTGAGTCCTTTAATTGCCTTACTAATTTCATTTTCTTTTATTCTATAGTCTAACTCACTGAAATTAGTTTGCTGTTCTAGATGTTGTAAATTTGTATCAATGAAATTCTCAGTTGAACTGAATTTACTTTTTACATTTAATTTCTCAAAATGTTTTAACCATTCATCTGGTGATACATTTTCTGTATCTTCCTTTTTTGGATTGTCATTCTCTTTAAGTTCTTCCAATATTTTCCAAAATTCTTTCGGCTTATCGTCGACTAAATTGTCTAGATTGTTAATAAGCCTGTTTCTATATTTTCTCCTTTTATATTTCCTTGCTTTTCTAAGATCTTTTAGAGATTTAAAGTACGAAGATCTAACACATGGTACCTTTGGATATATAGATAATAGATACGCTTTGTACTTTGTGCTACTTTTAAGACTTTGCAAAGTTTTATCATACCACCTTGGTTTCTTTTTAGTAATTATACGAGTTTTTCTGGCTCTATTAGACTTAATGCATTTCAAGGCTATGTTCCCAGCAGTTTTAAGGATATTGTTAAAATCATCTGCTGCACAGTCAACCTGCTCTTGGGAGTATCTGTTTTCAAGAAATTTATCAATAGCATTTTGAACTGGATGCGAACATAAAGCATCTTGGTATTTGTGAAGTGAGTCCTCTGACCATATGTATCTAGAAGGCATAGGCTTTAGGTCATTCTTCAAAAATTTTATATGATAATTTACGCGTAGCATAAATGATAATTGACAGTGATCGGACAGATAACCTGTAAACCTGTGTACATGAAAATACGATATTAATTTTAGCAAAGTATCTGATACGACAGTATAATCTACAACACTGCTGCCACCTGGTTGATGACAGGTGAAGTGTCCAATTGTGTCACCGACTGTTCTGCCGTTTAAAAGTCTCATCTGTGCGGATATGCACAGATCTAGTAGTTGTTTGCCACGTTGATCCTGTATCTTATCACAGTTGTAACGACGTAAAGTTGCATCATCTTCGACATAAGTGTCGTATAGGGGCAGATGATTAGAATCATCATTAGACACAAAGTCAAGGCCCGAACCTGTGCGGGCATTTAAATCACCAGTAAGTATCACGTATCCCAAATTTGATAGTCTAGCTATATCCGACTCAATCATTTGTATAATACTAATATCAGATATTGGACAAAAAGGAGAATTCTCAGGCGGGATATAAGCAAAACATAGATATACATTTTTATCTAGACCAAAATTGTCAGCATTGAGCTCAAGCCATATATAGTGATTAGTTGTATGTTCCAAAAAGCGAATACTTGATCGAAGGTCATCTCTAACGTAAATGGCTAATCCACCATGATGTATGTTAGACGTTCGTCGTTTAGGACCAATGAGTGGTACTACCCGATATCCGGGAATGTCTAAGTCATGATCAGGACCAGTATGTGTTTCAGAGAGACCTATAATATGATAGTCATTGATACATTTGATGAAATCTGGATCGTTTAATTTATTGAATTCTTTTGAAATTAACCCGTGAACATTCCAACTCGTCACTTTTAGTTGGTTTATATTTATCAATGGTGAGGTTCCATTGTTGGAACTTGAAGATTTAAGTGGGACACACATAGTTAGGTTTTCATGTAAGTTTGATGGTGATGAATTACACCTATAAAAATGATATTATTAAATCAGTTAGTAATACTGATAATTGTATCTATTACTCCAGAAGTTGCCATATTCGGGTTTTTGGGTAGATCCATATGAAGACTTTCCCCAGTCTTTAACAGAGTAATCTGTATCATGACGATCGTTGCTTGCCTCTTGTTGGGCGTAGATACCAGATGGTCGTCTATGACCGCGCTGGCCAGAGTATCCCAGTGATACGTTGTTGTAATATTCGTCATTCATTCTAAAGGAATCATATTCCGTATCTTGATCATAAACATTCCGACGAAGGCTTGGGCGACTAGGAAGCCTCTTCTGGCGTTGATTTTTACGTTGGACTTTTCCAGGTGAAAATCCTTTGATGTTAAGAGCAGCATGGATAACACTGCGAAAGTTCATCGCCAGAAGACTGCTGCCTTTCGCGGTTAAGTGAACCCCATCTGAAGCCATACATCTCTCAATGGGCTGGTCCCCGTGTCTCAAGTTGGTGTTTCCCACAAACAATATCGCTTTGTTGGACAGAAACTGATGCTGAATCAAGATGTTACACTCATGCATCTTTCCATTGAGGACCATATCATCAGTACGGCTAAGACCAAGGGAAATAATGATCTTGGGCTTCTTCAACACGTTGTTAATTTTGTTAACAAGTTGCTGCATTTTCAGTACGCATTCTTGAGAACTGAATATATAGTATTATATATAGTATAGATAGTCAATATCTGAGTTGAAAATGCTTCTCAAATCTCTTAACTGGTGTGCGAATTAACCCGCGCCGACGTTTTTGTTTGCGCAATGTGGAGAAACCACAACTATTTTTAGCAGGGAGATATCAACCTTTTACGGGATTTTTTTTTCGAGCTGTGTTTAGATATTCAAGCAAGTGTAATGAACCACACGTGGTTGACCTCGTCGGGTTTTTTGTTGCACGGCAGTAACGTCATGTTTAATAGCCCACAAGTGGTTGATGTTACGAACATAAAGGTTATCTAAAGCTGTTCACTTTGCGATACTGAATTTCAAAGCTGGAAGTTTGAGGCAGATTGGACGGGTATTTTGTGTCAAGAATGAATAATATTGAACCTTTTGGGGACCGGGACGCGCTTTTGTGATTTGCATTGCTGGGGTTGTTCGAAGTTTGTCAAGTTTGTTACGTGCCGCATATGTTAAATCTCACATAAAGAAATCGTTACTGTACTAGGATACACTGGTATCAGCTAATCTTGTATTATAATAGAAATCCCCAAGGATTATAATAACGTAGGTTCAATTTGAGTTGGGGACTGACATCTTCATAGATTTTCTTTGAAACTTTTAACAAGAATTAGTGCCGTAATACAAGTCAGAAAAATGAAATAAAAATCAGGGGTCATATCAACTTATGCTACATATAATTCTTAACATATAAATAATACCAAAACTTTCTACCCTATCTCCGGAACGACAAATACTTGAGAGCTTCTTCCCATTTTTGTGAAGCAATTACAAAACACCCTGAAAGCTCTGACCAACAAAATCGACAAAAAATACTTTTTTCGAAAATCACGTAACTGTGACGTCATCAGAGCGATCATCTAGGATTTCTTTTTCAGATTTTCTGGTGGAGCTTCATGGAAAGGTACTGGTATTTGTGTAAAGTGCGTCTTCCTGTATTTTCTTTTGGGATAATCCTATAGTTTTGCGCCCCCCCCCCCCCGCCAGTCACGTGACCGGAAGTGATCTCCAAGTTCCGAGGTCAAGGTTCAACCCCAGGTTCAAGGTCAAACGTCAACCCACCACAACACCACATTCCTGCCACTACACCGCATTTCCCTCCTCGTATGGGAATAGATACTATTACAATCAGTGGACATCAAGGATTAGATAATTCAAGATGTTTTTTTCGCCCTATTTGAAGTGTAATAGGACCTATGACCCACAGAGTCGTCACCTTGCTTTTTTTTTGTCAGCACGATAATCCAACACTTCAAAAGCTGCCTTTTCAATTGTCCCATTCCCTAGAATCACGATTTCTCTATTAAACTAATGGCTTGGCCAATTTCATAATTCTATTTTCTTCCAAGGCGGGCTCAAGTTTACAAAAGGTATCCTTGATTTGAACCTCGATGAGAGAGTCTGTACCGTTGGACATTTTCTCACGTGGCCAGGTGAATTTATTTGCGCCGCTCTATCTAGAAACACTGATACTCGTAAATGTAAGCAGAGAAGATTTCTTCTTGCTGTTTGGTTTGTGAAGCAAAAGTTTAATTTATTCAATTTTGCACAAATCAAACTCCAAGCAGGATTAATATTCCCATATTTCCTGTTTATTAATCACTGCTGGGTGGCACTTACTTATGTAGCCTGTAGGCCTACATTTACCAGCCTAATCTTCTTTATCAACTATAATCAATTTAAAGATATTTTATATCACCTGTGTGACCTTCTACTTATTTATTATTTATTTATTGTTTATTTATTTATTTAAGAAAATTACCTTTGGCCGTTGAAAAAGTGATTTTTTTATATATATAATTAATGGCCATTGAGACCTACAGCAGTTTGCAAAACATGCTTATCCCAGGCTGCGGCGAATTAGGCCCAATAGTGATGCCTATTTCTGGTCTAATGGACCTGAACCCTGGTTAATCTCTTTCAATCATGTGATAAATTGTCCACTCATTGACTACATGACAGGTGATCACTATGTGACTTTTCCAGTAATCTAACATCGCTCATCCGTACCTGTGTCGCACGTCGTGAAGTCCTGCATGTAACCTGATGCACCAAATTAAAGCCTGCTCTTCCGACTGTACCAGTCCAATTAAGTTGATGTCACGTTACATGAGGGAGGTGACAGGCCAATTGAATTGTGTAACGATCCCCTCTAGCCATTTAATTGTCATGGAGGTTGGGTGTCTGCGTTGCCTCAAGGGATAGAAGTGGGATTTGATTGTCATGGATGAATGGGCCTAAGTCAGAACAATTCGCAAAATACTTCAAGTAATCTCCTCAGTTTTAGGCTGTTCCCCGCGCCGTTATTTGCCACAACAGCCCTGCTTGGAGAATGGTAAAATGCGTTTTCGCGGCCAAGATGGCTGCAGTATACAGCTTCGTACATAAATTAAAAGCTATGTTTCATACAGAGAAAATACCCAGGTTTTATATTACAAAAGGTCTCAGTCACAAGTGACGTAAAACAGCGTCGACGTAAGATGTACATTGGATGCATTTTTGTATGGATTTTGTAAAAGATTTAAACATGTAACACCTTTACCCAAAATGATACATGTGTTTCGATGTAATGACATGGCAGATACGGTGATATTGATTAACATTGGATTAATTTTCTTTGGAACTGATAATGACATTCCGGTTATACTGAAAACACCATCTTGGCAGTTATCCCAGGAATCGTGAGAAATATTTGTGAATGCAAAACTCCAAATTGCCATACCGAAAAACCTACACGTGCCGTTAAAAATAACGTGCAAATAATTCAGCTTTTATTGGCCCGTAGCAGCCATATCATTTTACGAAACGAAGTTCCAATATCACCTCAGAATGGTCCGAGCTCATCAATTGTGTTGGCCAAGCTATGCGCCAATCGTTTCAGATGTTTGAGAGAATATCGTCTTGTGAAAATGACGTCATTCAATATGACCATAAACTGTTCAAAACCGAACATGCAGAGCCTATGAAATTTCAACGTCGTGCTTAGCTTTGAAGTTTCATGAAAATATCTTTAAAGGTATTTTCTCCGCAACGGAGTATAAAGTATATCACAATTGCGTATTTAGTCAGCCCACTACGGAGAGTATTACCAAATCACCAAATGTGAAGATCGGGATTCATTGTTATATTTTATCGTCCTCGCCCTCGGCCTTCATGAAAAGAGGTGATATATAAAGTTGTATAAAGTTATCGAGTTTTTATATAAGATTATCTATCTATCTGTGAATTCAGTTGTGTTGGAGAAACAGAACTCACAAAATTTACATTTTTAAATGCTATTTACATTTTTTAGCTTTATGACCTTTGAAATTAGGCCAAGGTCAGTCTAGAGTGAACTTGACGTAGTAACCCTTATAACACAGCTTGTTTTGGCATTACAACAGCTAACTTTTTGTCCCCCGCCGCAACGCGGCCGGGGACTTTAAAATGGTTCTTGCTTCTATGTGTCCGTGCATGCACGGACATGTCCGTGCAAATACTTCGTAAGCAATAACTTCTAAATGCTTTGTCGGATTCCTCCGAAATTTGGCATCTGCATTCTTTGCGACAAGATGTCTCTTGGTATTGCGTTTCAGCAAGATCTGCCTGTAGGTGGCGCCACTGGGGTCTTGCTTCTATGTGTCCGTGCATGCACGGACATGTCCGTGCAAATACTTTATAAGCAATAACTTCTAAATGCTTCGTCGGGTTCCTCCGAAATTTGGCATCTGCATTCTTTACGACAAGACGTCTCTTGGTATTACATTTCAGCAAGATCCGCCTGTAGGTGGCGCCACTGGGTCTTGTTCCAATCGTTAGTGCATGTCCGTGCATGTCCGTGCAAATACTTCGTAAGCGATAACTCCTAAATGCTTTGTCGGATTCCTCCGAAATTTGGCATCTGAATTCTTTGCGACAAGACGTCTGTTGGTATTACGTTTCAGCAAGATCCGCCTGCAGGTGGCGCCACTGGGTCTTGTTCCAATCTTTAGTGCATGTCCGTGGATGTTCGTGCAAATGCTTCATAAGCGATAACTCCTAAATGCTTTGTCGGATTCCTCCGAAATTTGGCATCTGCATTCTTTGCGACAAGACGTCTGTTGGTATTACGTTTCAGCAAGATCCGCCTGTAGGTGGCGCCACTGGGTTCTTGTTCCAATCTTTAGTGCATGTCCGTGGATGTTCGTGCAAATGCTTCATAAGCGATAACTCCTAAATGCTTTGTCGGATTCCTCCGAAATTTGGCATCTGCATTCTTTGCGACAAGACGTCACTGGTATTACGTTTCAGCAAGATCCGCCTACAGGTGGCGCCACTGGGTCTTGTTCCAATCTTTAATGCATGTCCGTTCATGTTTGTTCAAATCCTTCCCGAGCGATAACTTTCGAACAATTTGTCGGATTTCTTCGAAATTTGGTAAATGCATTCCCTGCGACAAAACACCGTTGGTGATGCATTTCAGCAAAATTCACCCGGAGGTGGCGCCACTAGAGTTCATTCCATTATTCCATGCTGCAAGTGATAACTTAGAAACACTTGGTCGAATTTCTTTGAAATATCCTACATATGTACCTTTCTGGGTAACATGAGAAACGTTGCGGCTCATCGGATTCTTCTCAAATTTGGCATGCATTTACCATGCCAGGAGCTGTTGCTTGGGATTGCCTTTCGCTCACTTGCACTCACAGGTGGCGCCACCTGGTGGCAACATCGCAAATTCTTTTCCGGGTAATAACTTGAGAACTGACCATCGGATTCTTCTCAAATTTTGTATGAATGTACCGTGACATAAGATGTCGCTTGATAATGCATTTCACTGACTCGCACCTAGAGGTGGCGTCACCTGGTGTCAAAATCTAAATTTGGTTTCTGGGCAATAACTTGAGGACCCTCATCAGATTCTTCTCAAATTTGGTATGCAGATGTCCCCACGATACCATGTTCCTTGGGATTGTATTTTTCCCGCTTCTGCCTACAGGTGGCGTCTCCTGGTGGAAAAATTTGTTTACGGGCAATAATTTGGCAACTGCTCATCAGATTATTCTCAAATTTTGTATTCATATGTGACCCGCCCCAAATAACATGAACACTGGTGGGCATCTAGTACCGGCAATAACTTGAGGACCCCTCTTCAGAGTCTCAAAGTTCATATGCCGATACCATGACATGAGATGTCATTTGGGATTGTGTTTTGCCTGCTTGCACCTACAGGTGGTGACTCCTTGTGGCAAAGTCTAAATTTGGTTTCTGTGCAATATTCTGGTCTAAATTTGGTTTCTTCATATTCTTGTCAAATTTAGTTTGCAGATAATATGCCATGAGTTGTCTCTTGGGGTTGCATTCCGGTTACATAATTTTCATGCTACATGGTAAAGAAAATATATTACAGTAGCAATCAACATTCAGTCAGCCATTCGGAGTTGATCTCAAAACCTGGGAAGGTGGAAAGACCCCTCTGCTTCTTACGCCTGTGAAGTAGCTGTTGCCATCCTCATGAATATCTTCTGAAACCGACAGCGCTTATAAATATTGCTGCCATTTTGGCGGGGGACCTAGCATCCTCTGGCTGCTTGTTGCACGACCTTTTTGTTTATACTTTTCATGAATGTAAAATCAACAGTTTCCGAATTAACGCGAGATGCATATGCAAAATATAAACAGAAAATTCTCAAGCGTTCATGCAAATAGGTTCGTTACCTACATTCGTGGAAATTTTGGATAGCTGTTAATATACTCTCTGTACGGGACCATTTATTTTAAAGAAGAGGACCGCGGTTCCCGAAGCATTCACGTAGTGAATAATGAGTCCCGGGGCCGGTGAATGAGTGGTCGTGGGGTCGATTGCCGATGACAGCTAAATTACTGTTTCTCTCATAAGTTATTTCATCAATAAAATAAGTAAGCATATGAAACAAACCTCCAAAATTCAATCTCCAAGATGTCATGTCAACAATTCAATCTCTGAGAGGTCATGTCCACTTTTCAATATCCAGGGTGTCAGTTCAAAAATACAGTCTCCAAGATCTCAAACGAAATAACTGGAACTTCAAGATATGCGATATGGACAGTTCAATGTACAAGATATGAAATACCGGAAATAAAGAATATCCTTCTCCAACAGTACTGATATCGCTACGGGTGTTCTCCAATGGTTCAATATCATCTATGAATTAAAGCTAAATGAATAGGGTCGGGAACTTACTAATCAGGGTGGTAAATTTGCCTGAATTTCAGAGAAAATCCTCTCATTCAGGGATCTTTTTTCTGAAATTCAGGAGATTATCCTTGGACTTCAGGTAAAATATCTGAAACTGAGTTGTCACTGTGCAGCCTGATCTATTCAGGATTATTCCCTGAATATTTCTGAGAGTGTACGAGTCAGTCAACACCAAATGCAACCATATGTAAACTCAGATATAATATCACGAAATATTCCCCTGATTTACAATCTTGGTTCACCTAGATTGCCATATGTGGAGATACTGAAACTGAAAGTATCAAATGCAATTACTCATCGACGAAAGAGCAATATTTAATACATTTCCAGATTCTATTTATATCAGTTCTATTTGTATCATGTCTCACAAGCGAATATCAGTGGAGCATAATTATTGGGGTCATATATCTTATGTCATACCAATCTTTATTTCACGTCCTATTTCATTGCAGTGTAAACATCAACACAAAAGCTACAGTCATTACACACAGTTTTAGCCCGTTATATGCTCAGTTGACCTGGACAGCTGAAACTGCACAAGATCGACACAAGCCAGACACGATCAGGTGATTTCGAAAAGGATATTTGAATAAAAAAAATGGTTTGCAGGTGACGGTAATAAAGCTGAATTATTTCAGTCCAAAACCTGTTTACATGGTTGGTTGGTTGGTTGGCTTGATTGGGCACTCCATTGTATTACAATGGGCACTGGTCATACAGAGTATGCCGTGCAACCCGTTCCCCCCATCTCGCCCTACACATGCCCGCTCATACCAATGGCGCATATCCATCGGTAATTCCCCATTATATCTTCTTTACATCTGTATCCATATCATCTAACCTTGATCAGGTCCCATACAGAGTATGCCGTGCAATCCGTTCCCCGACACCGCCCTACACATGCTCCCTCATACCAATGACGCATAGCCATCGGTAATTCCCCATTATATCTTCTTTACATCTGTATCCATATCATCTAACCTTGATCGGGTTCCCAGTCTTCTCCCTATTTCTCTTAATCATCTCTATATGTTCACCAATTATTTCACCCATTTTTCTTCATTTTCCCCAATAAAATACCCCAATATTTCTCGTCATTTTGTCTATTTCCCGAAATCATAGATCCAGCGCCATGGAAATTTCACCCAGTATTTCTCATTTTCCTCCATGCAATATCCCACTATTTTCTCTTTGCTGTGCCTATTCACCTAATGTCATAAAATACAATGCCTTCTGTGCTTTCCCCAAGTTTTTTCCCTTGTTATTCTCTATCGTGCTAAGATACATGTATCACTCTCGAAAAAAATGCTCCGTGGCCAATTTAGATATATTTGGAACGTTCAAACGGGGATTTTCTCTTGTAGCAAAACTAGGACACCTCAACCAAATCTAACTGCTATTTTGGACGAATAATCAAACTTTTAAACCTATAGTGTGGTAACATAAGTTTGGTTGATGTATCATATTTTTGTTACAAGTGGAAATCCTCTCTATAAAAGCCTCAAAATTACGAATTTAGGCTGGGCCCGAGTAGTATACAAAGTGGATTTAAACCTTCTGGCTCGTCACTGCGCATGCGCGAGAAATCGAAAGTGGTGTGCGCAGGAGTTCTGCGCATGTATGACGTCACTTCCGGTCTGCGTGAATCAGGCGTGACTCGGGGTTTTAGATGGAGGTTCTTGGGGATGATAGGAATGCATGTACTGACCTGTATCTGGGGATTTTTCATTCATCCGGGTCCTTGTCTGTTTATCCTTACATCCGGGTACATCCGGGTACTTGTGCATGTAGTGAGCTGTATGTGGGGTTTTTCCATTCATACGGGTCCTTTTTTTACAGCCGGAGACTTGTTTACATCCAGCTACATACGGGTTCTTGTACATCCGGGTACATACGGATTCTTGTACATCCGGGTACGTACGGGTTCTTGTACATCCGGGTACATACGGGTTCTTGTACATTCGGGTACATCCAGGTACTTCTATGCAGGTGTATAAAAGTCGGAATTTTCATGGCATTGCTTCATTCATTGGCCTGCCTACCTGACCGAGGACCTGACTAGTCTGAGGAGAGGAACTACTTGCCTGAGCCTGACCAGTGGAGCCTGTCTGCCTCAGCCTGCCTGACCAGGTGTGACCAATAGCATGAGAAGTGGAGAAGATTTTCTAATTGATCCAGGAGCGCCTCCGGCTGAAGCCTTACCCGAAGACCAGCGAGCGAGTGCGTTGTACCGACGCCACTGGAACACTATACGCCATTGTTTCCACCGTCGACTATTGGATTTGTATAATTTCCGTTTGAAGGACCTCACGCATCTTCCTACCTACGCCGAGAGCATTTTTACAGACCAAGCTACAGCTCTCAAATTGAATATCACATTTGGGTACATTCTGGGTCACAAAGTGACGGACCAGTTACGGTATTATTATCCTAGTAATAATACCTATGTGTTTGCCAACCGTTGACGGTGACGGATGCTATTTCTCTGGAGCCACTCATCGACCAACTCACTACGTTGGATCCTTTGGAATGGGCCCGGTTGCAACGTCTCAACACCAAATGGACTGTGGAAATGGTGACGAACGTCACATTTTTCGTCACCAAATTGATAAATCATCCCATCGGCGCTCCTGTTATTCTTCCGTTTTGGCTGCTCCGTCGAAAAGGCATGTATGCGATAACGACAAGCGACCATGGGCTCTACAAAGACCGGAAATGTCTGTTTCAGTGTTTGGCCGTTCAGTGTCATCCCAGGGCTTGTGATACAATGGCAGATGGTTATTGGGAAGAGTATCTAATGGCACAAGACATAGACCCGCGACGGTTCCGGGGAGTCCCATTTAAGTATTTGGGTGTCGTGGAATCGCTTTTCCAGGTGAATATCTTTGTATACCGTTTACTATCGAAGGAGGATGAGAACGGTGACACATCTGTGGCTGAATTGGTTCATCGCTCAACAGAACAGTATGCCTCTACGAAGAAAGTCAATGTCTTCGACAATGGCGGGGTGAGCCATTTTTTCCTGATCTATGATATGAGCCTGTACGCCCAGTCCTTCAGTTGTTCTCAAGGCGATCGGGTGTTCAAACAGCCTTGGCTTTTACATCGGCACGAGAAGAGTTGTGACAACACTGTGAAACGAAAATTTCCTGGTGATGTGTACCATTACAAGCGTCAAGTCCGTCATTCATAATCCAGCCGTCGTCCATTAGAGAATATCCGCGTCCATAATCCAAAGACCTATTCCATTTTCCATATAACAGTATTAGCACCAGATTCAAAAAGACAATCATAGTATACAAAAATATAGGCTTGTTTCCTGCAAGAGAGAAGCGGTCAACAGTTTTCAATGATGCCGGCAAGACATCATGATGTTCCAAAAATATCAAATCCGTATCGCTGATCAGTATTCTTAATCCATAATATTCGTTGTAAAGTCGTCATCTAAAGAATGATGTATCTCAGTCACGCTTTGATTGTGACTGTTCATATGAGTACCATGAGGTTCTTGAAGTACATGGGTTCATACGGCCCCTAGCCCCGGGTTAAGCGAAATTAGACACAAGTTACGAAACGTAGCGCCATAGATCTTGCACGCTACATTCGTATTTTGCTATCAGCATGCGATATGTATCGCCAAATTTGAGAAACTTTGAGTGTAGGCGCTTGTTGGAATAGCCCTGCTTTTTAAGTTTTAAGTTTTAACACACCTACTATTTTCGAAGAGCTGGCTGATGAGGTTCTTGTCATACCACTAGAGGGCCGTTATTTTCCATACCGGGCGTGTTAGGATTTTGAGGCGATTTTGGAACCCATGGTCATTTTCTCAGCCAAAACGCAGTGGACGCAGCGCCATATTCCCCTGAGTGTCAGCATTTCCACCAACGTACCCGGCTATGACGCTGCGCCCGTATGTTTCGTGTCCACCGGCGACTCTCATGACCTGATTACCCGGATGATGGTATATTTAGAGGAAGTCAGTGCGGCCGGTACAGAGCTGTTGGTGGCCAAGTTCCAGGAAGTACTGGACCTACTCGACGATCGTATTCCTACACCAGGTGTGTCCTTCAGCGACGATGAAGAGTCGGACACGGAGTCGGAGAAGCAGTCGGAGCCCGAGATGCAGGACATTCAGCCGCGGAGAAATTAAAAACCCGCTTCCTACAATACCTAGGCCAGTTACCCGTCGTCGGCTTCAATTCGGGTCGATACGATCTCAATATGGTGAAGGCCAATGACTGTGCACAAACCAAAGGGAAGTTCCCTTACACGTATATGTCGACGCTCGACCGCTTGGAGGAAACACAGTTACCACACCGGGACGCTTTCTTCGACGATCTGAAGCAGGTGAAATGTTCTGAAGAAACGCACCGGGAACTTCAGCAGGTATGGAACGACCAACACATGCAGACCTTGTAAGATTTCCTGGTGTATTATAACAACTTAGATGTCGTTCCATTCCTCGAAGCGGCCGAGAAAATGGTCCAACTCTTTCGGGATCAAATGCACGTCGACATATTCGAGGCCTGCTTGAGTTTACCGGATCTTGCGCTTCGCCATCTCTTTTAAGATTGTCCTACCTATTTTTCGCTCACTCAACAAAAAGACGAAGACATGTATGATTGTTTAAAACAGACTATCGTCGGCGGGCCGAGCCTTATTTTTCATCGTTACCACGAGAAGGACGTCACAACACTTCCAGGTGGGAAACCTTGTGCCAAAATCATTGGATTTGATGCTAATGCCCTGTTTCTGTGGTCTCTCACCCAGCGCATGCCAAGCGGACATTATACGCGCTGGTTGGCGGAAGACAAGCATTTCACACCTCACCGTACGTCCTACAAACATCTCGCTGACCACTGGTTGGACTGGGAAGCCCATGGACGGGGAATTTTTATACGACATCAAACCAACGCCAGAGAGAAGCGCATAGGAGATCGCTGACTCCCTGTCGATGGGTTTGCCCTTGTGGGTAGAACACCTACGGTATTCCAATTTTACGGGTGTTACTGGCACGCCCACCAATGCCATTTCAACGCTGGACGCTTCAACGAACGGCGTGGAAAAACGGCAGTAGAACTGCGGGCAGAAGTGCTGGAGAACGGGGATTACGTCAAAGAGTTGGGTACCAGCTCATCGAAATGTGGGAGTGTGAATTTCACACCTTGTGCCAGGCCCTCCCACATTTACGTCGCTTCCTTAAAGCGCGGGAGTACCCCCTCAGTCGCCGGCGGCTCCTGACCCTGCCACATATTTCGCCGCCGTTCGTTCTGGTGACCTCTACTAATTTGTGGAATGCGACCTGCATGTTCCCGACAATCTGAAGTCACTATTCGCCCAGTGCCCGCCCATCTTTAAAAACACGCTGGTGAGTCGGGGCGACATTGGAGTGAGTGAGTGAGTGAGTAGTAGGGTTTAACGTCGTTTTCAACATTGTTTCAGTCATATCACGACGGTACCTACATGTGCCAGATCACGAGAGTGCTCACAGTTCCTATTACCCTGGATACTGATCAGCCCAGCCGGTACAGCGCCCGGTCACCCATCCAAGTATTGACCGAACTTAACGTTGCATAACTTCGGTGATCTGACGAGAACCGGTGTGTCCAACGCTATAAGCCGTACATTGGAGACACCATGGGCGCCTATGCTGAGGAACACCACTGTCTGCCTCGACCTCGTCGCATGTTGATTGGGAGCATGTGGTGGAGGGGGAATCTTGCTGGGCACCCCTCTACTACAGAGGTACATGAGCCACGGTCTCGAAGTGACGCGAGTGTACCAAATCATGCATTATGTACCGAACGCCTGCTTTGCGGGGCATGCCAACACCGTGACGTCTGCCCGTCGTCAAGGAGATAAAGATCTCAGTAAGGCCATTATTGGTGAATCCTGGAAATTGACGGGCAATGGCTACTATTGAAAAACCGTCACCAACCAAGACAAGCACGTGAGCGTGAATATCTGTACTACTCCACAAGCGCGCAAAAAGATCAATTTGCCACTGTTTCGGTCCGTGGGCGTCATCGATGACAATACGTATGAAGTCACTTCAGCCAAAAAGACCACGCGTTACAACTTACCGCTCCAAATTGGATGTATGGTATACCAGGTGGCCAAGCTGAGGATGCTGCAATTTTTATACGATTTCATGGGTGTGTATTTCAATCCATCAGACTGGCAATTGATGGAGATGGACACGGACACGGATATGGACACGGCCTACATGGCCGTCTCTAATGCGGATTGGGAGTCACTCGTCAAACCCGAACTACGCGCGCAGTATGAGGCGGAACGGGACCAGTGGCTACCGAGAAAATACCATTACCAGTACGACAAGCGCAGTCCGGGCATATTCAAGTTAGAGTGGAGTGGTGATGCCATGATCGCCCTGTCGTCCAAGACGTATTACTGTTACGGTGGAGACGAAAACAACAAGTTCAGCTGCAAAGGGGCCAACCGGCGCGACCGGCCATTAACAAAGCCCTCTACCTGGACGTGCTCCAAAGCCAGGCCAGTGCGAGTGGCACTAACAGAGGATCCCGGGTCGTCGACCACCAGATGCGGATGTACATTCGGCAACGGGATGCCTTCACTTCCTTTTATCCCAAGCGGAAAGTCCTTCCCGATGGAGTCAGTACCACCTACCTGGACTTGTAAAACTATGACTTTTGATATATTTCTCATGATACACGAGTTAAAACTATAACTGTAAAAAATAGCGTACACGACAACTGTAAAGTTAGGATGGCCGCCGGGCGCCAGTTAAAAGTGCTGGTCTGCGCAATGCAGAGCGTGGGTTCGAATCCTACTCCTGAAAGTTTTCTTTACACACCTGCTGTACTGTTGACATTCTGTGTACATATTCTATACATTCTTGTTCACCTGAATAAAAAAGTCAAAACGTCACTTGTGTTTTCATGAATTTGTTATTGAACATCAATGAACGTCAGAACAACAACGTCAGAACAACAAACAAATAATAACACCGCGGTGCATTGAATAAATTAAGACAGCCAGATAAATGGGGCATGAACATTAAAACGAGAGGCAGCCCAGTCGTACACTAAGACATCGCGGTCTTCGGCTTGAGAATAATCATCAAACATCTGTACGATCTTTTGCATGGAATGTCCTCTACTCCGGTGAGTGAGATAAAACACACAGTACTGTCCGCATACATTACTCAAGGGTCCTTGTAATCTTTTAGTATTCCAGCGCCAGACTGTAGTAGATTCGTCCATGAACTGGGTTAAATCAGGATGAACGCGTGCAAGTCCGTAGGAATCAAAGTATTCTGCTTGGCCCAGGGCGTCCACATATACAGCCACCCAATGTTCACCCGGTCGAGTACGAGGGTCTGTATTCAGGATGTAGGCCGCAGGGGTGGATGGAGTGGTCGGAAAGACATTGCGTGGAAACACACCTCGAAAGGGTACCCGGGGATCTAGCTGGAGTACGGTAATGAGCTGCTCTGTATCCATGACGCTAGCTGGCGTAGTCACACAGGACCTTTCTTTGCTGATCCACTGTGATGACGTTATCAAACTCGGCGTAGCAAATCACGTTAATGGTATGGGGTAGAGCTACGGAGAAACGCAGTTCCAACCGTAAGTTTCCTTTCTTGAGCAAGGCCAGCTGATGATCGTGTTCCAAGGTAGGCGTGAGGTCGAAGGCGAACAAGGTATACCCACGGGCAAGGTCTCGTCGAGTGATGGTATTTTCTTCGTCCTGATTGTTTTGTCCTGTGGCTGTAAGCAGGTAGCTCCGCACATATTGATTGTTACCAAAATCCGGTTGTAACGGACTGGTTGGGATTTGATGGCCAGCCACGTGCAGTGCCACAAAGTTGATGCTGAAATGTTGAAAGTGGAACGGATTCTCACTCCAGCTCCCATTGAAGCTGGTGTTGGCGACCCACGCCAGGGTAAGACGTTTAGGCAGATCTCCTAGAAATGAATTTTCACGATTGGCCATCATCGTACCCGCTGGCACAGAGAACATCTTGGTCTGTACGCGTCGGATGGGGTACAGGGCTTTTTCGATAAGGCTTCCATGTGACTCACCAACACCCTCGGTTGCAAATCCACGGTACGGACAAACAGGGCTGCATCTTCTATGATGATTTTATAATCGGGGACATCTCCGCCTGCCATCAAGGCGAAGGTAGGTGGGGAACGGATCAACTTGATCTTGATGGATACGCCGTTCATCAGGTAGCGGTCTTGCGGGAACAGATCGGCGTGCAGTCGTCCCGTCATATCGACGAACCTGCTACCGGCTATAAACCTCTTGCGTTGCGTGAACCACATATTCACAATGGCGGTGGTATCCATTTCGCCGGGCGTATCCCTGTAGTACAGTGGGGCTGACAAGTATGTTTTTTCGTATCTTCTCCGTACGACAACAGCGTCTCGATGTAGGCCCGGTACGGGTACGTATTGGTGGACGTACTGATGAGTTTATCGTTCAGACTGATATCCACCTGTTGGAACATCGAATGCAGCCAGAGATTCACCGGGGCTAAGACCGCGTCGTCCTCGATGTCCGTCCCGTTTCCTTTCACCATTTTGGCTTTCACGTAGAAGTACGTGTGGGCTAAATCCAGATAGGCCGTATCTTTGTTTTCAATGGTAAATTCGAGCGGCCCCTTTCCCGTAAGGCTATCCAGGGGCCGATGTTCTACCCAACGACCTTCGGCGACACTGGTTTATGTGGGTGGAATAGTCGACAAATCCAATTCGCTGTTGGTAGACGGACACGACTCGGAGTGGGTGAATGCCATTATGCGAAGATGTCTCTCTTCTTCTTCTTCTGGGGTGTGCCTCGTCGGTGTGTTGGCCATCGAATGACTCTGCCATGTGACGGGGGTTGTCTTAAACGCTTTGGCGACCAAGACGCTGTCTGCTTCTTTGGCCCGTCGTTTCATGGCTTGTCGAGGTGCCGCACCACTCAAGACATCATCGGCGACTTGCAGTCCACTGCGTACCGCTTTTTTGCCAATCGCTTTTACTCCACTTGTCACCAGGAGTAAGAAGGTTTTGACGATGCTCCCGAGTATGTTACCCAACCCTTGACCTCGTTGCATGCGTGCACCGCTAAAGACTGGTTACGCTCATACCATTCAGCTTGTATCACTGACGTCCCTACTCTCCTTGTTCCCCCCGCTGATTCACATCGCCAAGTTCGCGCCTCTTGGCCGTTAGGGGGCGCTTTATCTGGCTACCCAATCGCCGTGCCGTAATAGCTCGGAGATAACCAGATTCCTCATACTAACCACGATTGGCTAACTACCTCATGTGATCGAAATTACGTGATGCCTTCATGATAGTGTGATCACGACTCTCACGTAATGTGGAAGCCATGCCAATATTTTGACAGCGACATGCCCTCTTACCGTATCTCTCAAAGGAACTTTTCCCCGACTTTATTACAGTCAACATTCAATTCAAAATCTGAAACAATTGAACGGTGTTTTTACGTTACCATTCTAGGCAGCTTGATCTCCTTATATACTCATAACGATAAAGACTGGTCTTATCAGTGGGATATTAACAACATTTACAGGGATTTATTTGTTAATTATTTGAAGATATCAGTGAACAAATGTTTGCAATCGGTTGACGAACCTTACTAAACAATGGAGGAAGTTATCCAAAAATCTGTTCACTCTTAACTCAGAAATTAACGTAATTAGAGCTGTTTTGCCGTCCGTTTATTGTTAGTTTGACGTTAACGACATATGAACGTTTGAAAAGGGAGACAACTCATATTGCCAAGACTCTTCCGTAAGAGCGATATTCATTGGTCATTGGTGGTTGGCCTGTGCAGAGCGCCCCCTTATGGCCTAGAGGCGCGAAATATGCGATGTGAATCAGCGGGGGGAACAAGGAGAGAAGGGACGTAGGTGACACAAGCTGTTTATCAGCGTACAGACTGGAATGCTACCTCCCGTTTGTTTCTTGTAATAGTCTGCATAGCTGGCCGTATGGCACTGGTAAGGCACGTACATTATACGCAGTGGGGAGAACGTGCTTGTCGGAAATGAAGCGTCAGCACCACTTTCACTCGTTCGAATGCCACCGGGCGTCCCGTGTCATCTCTTATATCCACCGTGATAGTGTTGATGTCGGCGTGTCGTACTGGTAGGTAGAGTACGTGGTTGAAACTATGGGTGACTTGATCTCTATACTTCTTTTTAATGGGGACCACCCGTAATAGAGGTGTGTTGACATCGCCGACAATGTGGCTGCCCACCACGTCCGAGTAGACGTAGAGTCCGTACATACACGTCTTCATATCCATCGTGATGTGGCCTTTGTGGGCGGTGGGACCAGCGAACGTCTGTAAATCGAAACCCAGCATTTGCTGTAGGGCAGGACTGATTTCCACACCCACGTTGCCTTGTCGTTGTGTGGGTTGTAATCGAAGTCCACATGATTGATGAAGGGAAAGGTTTTCACAGGTTTCGTGACCGTTCGTAGAGGTTGGTTGGTTGGTTGTTTCAAGTTTAACGTCGCACCTAACCTTCTTGGTCACACGGCGACGGTGACCCAAACAAACATACCCCAACAAAACCCTAACCCTAACAAAAACCTAATCAAAACTACTCTCGTAGAGACTTATAATGCATCAGTGTTCTCAGCCCCTGCGTGAACTCCTTGGGGGTATCGTATTGGCCTTCGGGTAGGGTCAGGTGAGTTCCTTTGCCTTCGTAGGTCACCTCGTACCACACCTCATTGGCTCGCACGTTGTACCACGTGTAAGGGTATTGGATATCCACGAGTCCACATTCCCAGCGTCCAGGTAAATGCAACGGTTGCGGTAACTGGGTCATGTACTTGGCCACGGTGTTGTCAGGAAACACATCGAGCGAACTGTTTCTGAGCAATGTGTGGTAAAACATGACTACTGACTCACCCAGTCACACGCACCCATTTTTATAGACTTCCCTTATAGGGGCTCCCAAGGGCCGAGAGGCTCCTGCCGAGGATTGGATGGACGTCTGGACCGGCGTGTTAGAGTTCAAGGTGAAGTTCGAAGTGAACGTGGAGAGCCCCGTGGAGAGCCTCTGTTCCAGTGGGATAACATAGACCGGGCACGTGAACGTGAGGGTGTTTTGGGGGTGTTAGAGGTGTCAAGGGTGATGGTTCCTCTCGACGTGTCCGCTGCATCCACAGCCAGCGTTGAGAATTTCCCACCAATTCTCGAGGGACGTGTGTGTCTTTCAACTCTTGCGCAAAGGCTTCCCAACCAGGTGGATTAGAGTGTTTGCGAGAGCGCACCGTATCGTTGATCAGATCGGTGATATGGGACCCCGGCACCACTCGGTTTCGAATAAGCAGTTCCCCTGGTCGGTCCAGCCCATATCAGGATTCTGTTTCACCCGGTCCGACAATAAACGGGCCTGGGTCTTGAACGCCTTAAGGACACTGGCCAACACTTCATCTTCGAGCTGAGGTGATGATAATGATGAGGATGACGAGAGTGATGAGGGTGGTGGTGGTGTTGTACCACCCCTATATTGATCCATAAACGTCTTGTAGCGGTTCAGCATCTGGTGGTAGAGTTGAATTTTCTCGTGATCGGGCAGTCGGCGTTGGAGTATACTAATCATCTCTTAATCGAGGGACTGGAGTTGTTGTACCATGGCGGGGGACAGGGTAGGGTGATTGCAAGCTTTGTAACAGTCGAGGTTCGACCAGCATCATTTTTTCGTATGTTCCATGATTGTGTTAATGTGTTCCACCCAAGACGGACCCTACTAGTGGTCCCAGTACGGAGGCAGCTAATGGTGCGAGTAGTCCACCTTTCTGTAAAACTTGTTTCTTTTTCTCGTCTTCTTCTGGACCAGGGTGAGGAGACCCGTCTTCCGCCGTTGCAATTTTCCTACAGGGGACTGAGTGGAACATTCCCTTTTAACACATTATGAGCGACTTCACACAAACACCGTACCAATGCCGCGTCCGCCCCGCGCACCAGGGCCCGGACCACCTCCGACGGCGCGCCGCGTAACATGCGAAGCGCCGGCGCGTGCTGCCGTATCCGCGCAGATATGATGAGGAAGGGAATGCTAGGCGTTTCTGTCTTTTTCTTTCATTATTTGGGTGTGTACACCGTCTGGAACTCTCCGGGAAAAATGTGGGTCCGCAATCGAAGTACCGAGGCTGTCCCTTGTTTCAAGTCGATGAGCAGGTAGCCATGGGCCTCGTGGGTGGCATCTTCAAAGGCTTCCCGAACAAAGGCAGTGTTTCGCCAGGTGCATAATTTGTGACGCGTCACTGGGGTTTTTGAACAACACCACATACTGGGCATTCAAACTGATGCTCCTGTGCTCTTTGTTTTTACTGAACAGATTCTTGGTAAAGAGTCGGGTGACCCGACTATCCGTTTCGGCCATCAGATCATCCACTACCACCAAAGTGTCCGGGGCCAAGTCCTCCTCTGGGGGTAACCCTACCACCGAGGTGAGTCCAGGTATCGTCTTGGCCATACGCTCATACGCAGGCTGCCAAGCTCCATAACACCAAAAGATGCGGGCCACGAGAGGAGAAATGAGGGCTGACCCGTGTTGGATGAGACGTTGAACGAAGTGTGTTTTTCCCGAACCGGTTGGTCCAGCGATGAGACACGTGAAAGGATGCTGCCACCGTGGATCCATATGGAGGTTATTTTATTTGGTGATGTTTTGGGCCAAGCGTTCAGAGGCCCACCACTGTTGTCGTGGATCCCACCGGGGATCGTAGTCCTGGGATACCGTTGCCGTGGTAATTGTGGTACAACACCCACTACACTTGTGGGAGTCGGAGTGCTATGTTGCCGTGGCTATGCCCTGGTAATAGGTGCGGTCGTCGTCGGTGGTACCCTCCTGATGGAAGGAATAGGCGGAGTAGTGGTGGTGGTGGTGGTAGGTGCTCCCAGAGTTGAACAGACCCTCGTGATGTTCCGCCGAGTAGTGGTGGTGGTGGTGGTGGTAGGTGCCCCCAGGAGGATGGTGGTGTTGTTGTTGTTGGTAGCGTATTGACGTTGGGGTGGCGGGGTGAGTCGTGTGGGTGAGATGGATGGTAGGTTGAAACAGGATATCAGGTACGCCAAGTCGTAGAAGACACTTTCAAACAAGACACCCAGAAGCGTTAGTGTACACATGACAGTAACGACTTGTCATTTTCGAGTGCGCAGCAGAAGGGGAGGTTGTGCACTATCCATGGTACAGTCCTAGACTGAACGCTGTAGGAGACGTGAGGTAGAATTTATAGCCGTTTCATATCACGGGCTGAGCCCCAGGAATTAAACGAACTGGGCCAACCTTGCCATTTGAAGAAATGATATTGGATGCCACGTCGACGTTCCGTTTTCAAAATCTCCTCCACCGTGTAGTAGTCTTTCTGTGTTTTTACGACCGGTTGTAATTCCGCCTCGTAAAACGTGCCTTGCAGTGTTTCCCCTTGTAGATCTTCCAGTTGATAGACGTGTGGGTTTCGGGGACTATGACGAACAATCATAAAGTGTTCATCACTCCAGTTGGGCAAGTAACTTTTCTCAAGTTGATCTTTGACTTTACTGATCCGTACCACATCTCCGCGTTTGTAACGGGGTGAAGTTATAGGACTAGGTTCTATCGAGTACAGCGTACAGCGCACTTGATGTTCGTTGCGTTCCCTCACATCGACGGGAGCCCGCTGGATACTCCGACCTTTCAAGGTACGATTGAACTGCTCCACCACAGAGGTTTTTGTGTCATCGTACGTATGGAAGAAAAACACCTTCTGTTTCTTGAGAAAGGCTTGAAAGTGTCGGTTGAGAAATTCTGTGCCTTCATCCGTTTGCAAATAGAGGGGTTTGCGACCCGTCTTGAAAATGTGCTGGAACGCCTGTACAAGATTCTTCCCTGTTTTGATCCGGATGGGTACCACCCATGCGTACTTGGATAAAATATCGATACAGGTCAACATGTACCGATGTCCGTCATTGTGGGCAGCAAATCGACCAAATCCGCCTGCCATTGTGCATCTATTCCACCTACGATCACTCGGTTAAGGCGAAAACGCCGTCGGGCTGCTCGATGTAAGCTATAAGTGTCTTGGGTTTTTAACCATTTCCGAACTTCAGCTCGACTGATGCCTTGGGACGGCGCAGCTCGAGCCAGCGCTCCCACAGCGCTATAAGCAGCTGGACTGGCTGGGCTGTAATACAAATACGTTAACACCTTGCCCACATGCTTGGACTGTGTCTTGGCCCGACCCTTGCCACACCGGGTTCTTCTGTTCTGTGTTCGCTTCATGGTGAGACACTGACACTCTAGATTGTGTGGACCCTATAGATATAGCGCCTCATCAACAATGGGGACTACTTGTTCCAAGGCCGTCCATAGATCAGGGTCCAGGGTAAAATGACCGCCTTTCAGACAGGCGAGTTGAGCGAAAAGGGAACCGCGGTAAATGTAGACCTCGTCACACAGGTGAATGCTATCACCGTCCAGTGTACCCTTTAACAGACGCTTCAAGGTGAATCATCCTTCCCGGGACAAAGAGACGTGCGCTTTGGGTTCAGGCGTACACCAACACATAGCACGGTTATCGACGAGGTCCACTCGTTTGGGGTACAACAAAAGGGTGCAGCCATGTGTAAGACTCCGCGTATCCACAGTCCCTTCTTTCACTTCGGGGTGCAGTATGTCATCGACCTCGGGGAGTACAGCTTTCAGTGCCATCCATAATGGTGGGTAGAGTGTGATATGGGCACCCCACGCTGTTCCAACCGGGGGAAAAGGAATCATCTCCACCACTGTATGTGCACACCGACTCCCACGTGCATGAAATCCACTTCGTTCTCTTTCCCATGTAACAACCGTGTCAATAGCGTCCAGCCTGCTGCGATAAAAAAAATCTTGACCTTCTGCGGTTCTTCTTCCACGAGCTCGAGGTGATCATCATTGACGATAAGGTAGACGTCGGACGTCAGTTGGAATAACGCAAGCTCACCATCTGCTCGGCACGCTGCCATGGTGGTCAATGAAAAAACCCGGCTAGAGAGGCATGTATATATAGAGTAGTACAATTGCGCTTCGTTGCCCAGGTTAATAGGGCTCGAAATGCGCTTTTATACTACTACATGTGAGTCAATATACTGTTACGATACTATCCTCTGCGCATTGCGCCGCAAGGTTAATAGGACTCGAAATGCGCTTTATACTACTAAATGTGAAGAGTAATATAGCTCTTCATATAATTAGCCTAGTCCGTGTCCGTATACGTTATAGTTTTCTTTTTTTTTCTTTTCCCCCTACCTTCGTGGAAGTCCGTGATAATTCGGTGGTGTAATGTTATTTGTATAGGAATTCATTTAACCTAGGCTTTTGCCATTAAGAGCTTGGGTGGATTCTGGCGTTAACCCAGCAAGGATGCAGTCACACATTTGGACCAATGAACGCCCGTTATTTTAACCAATGGCTAAGCCTGAAAAAGAGCCAGTGAGTGGGCTCCGACCTTTTTTAGACAGCCAATCGACATCATCCTAGGTTATTGAATAGGAATGCATTTAACCTAGGCTTTTGCCATTAAGAGCTTGGTGGGATTCTGGCGTAATGTAGGGCCGGGTGAAAGCGAGCATTTTGGACCAATGAATCACCGTTATTTCAACCAATGGCTGGGTCGGACATAGAGCCAATCGCTCGGCTCCGCGCCTTTTAGACAGCCAATGGACATCCGCTGCATTGAGTACAAAAAGCCATGAGAAACGCGTGGGGGCATCGCATTCTATCACAATCTGTCCAACTGTAAAGACGTATAGAGAAACATGAGCCTTGTAGCCAAGATGTCCACGGGCGGCGGCAAGTTAGCAGCCAAGGAGAGAGCTGGCGAGGGCCGTGAAAGCCTTTTGGATGTCGGAGATTAAGAGATGGGCCAAGGATAATACGAATATGACACCGCTGTCGTGGCTGACCTCCACTATCTGGTGACGAGGGCCCCCGGCGATTTGAATGGACAGGACTGGCTGGAAGCCCTCCAGTATTAGACGAGCGGCGATTGGCAAAAACGCCTTCTTTTAGGAGTAAAATGCACCCCCCGTACACAGAGGCAAACTATATATCATTTGAAAGCTTGGACTCTCTTCTATCAGATGAGGTGGGATGTGGTGGTGAAAAGTATTGCCGTATGCTGAAAAAATTAGGAAATACAAGAACAATTGGATTGCATCTTTCTACTTTTGAAATGGGAGTATGCGTATTAAAATGACTATATCTTCACTCGTACCAGGCATATGGCAAAATGGTTGGTGTCAATTGATTGCGCATAGGTTCTCCAATCGTCTAATATCAAAAAGTATTATGATGTCATTGATCTGTGACGTCACAGAGGGGCCATCTCCAAAATACAATTAAATTGCGTCAAACGCACTGAAAACTATGTCAAAAGTTGTTTTCTGGGTGAAATACTTCGTTGTTAAATAGTCAAAAATGGTTCTTACGTCGAATTTAGTCATCGGCCAAATACTTCGGCAAAGATTTGGTGGGATTACCTCCTAAATCATCAATATAACGAGCGTCATTCACCATAGGATATTAGGTAAAAACACTGACTACTGCATTAGAGGACGGGTTTCTCGGATGTCAGCCACCAAAATTAATTAGACATTCAGAGTCATTTGACGTCGTAGCTGTACATTGTTTTATCAAACGTGCAAATTAGTTTAAAATTGTAATGGGGGATCGTTTCAAAATATCCACAAAACATACGGGAAGACGCAGAGTGGCACAACGGTACAAAATCGGTGAAAGAGTGCTGTGAGCATCAGTTTTTACATGAGTTATTTATCTAATTTTCTGACAGAATTAAATAGATCACTGCGATACAAAAACATGTCTATAAACATACCCATTCTCCTGGTATATCCCGATCCCACAACAGCCTGAGTATAGGAGTTTTATTATAATATCGCTATAAATACTCATGTACCTCACAGCAGTTGTTTCAGATATTTTTGGGAGCATAAATTATGTATATCCCTGGAATATCTTTCATCAAGGGCCAAGCCTATAATTCATAAGTACAATAGGACAGCCCCGTGATGGAACCCTTCAATAGAATAATACTACTTATTTATTTCAGACACATGATTTATAAAATGAACAAATTAATAATAAGATTGCAGCCAAACGACAAATTAATAGCGCGTTACATAGATTTGGTGAGACCAATGACAAACTAAACGCGAAGTCTGAGGCAAATCGGAAAGCCGCAAAGTTGTAAGTAAGACGTTCTCTGTCGACATAAGTCTGTTCCGTAGAGAATTAATCTGGCGTCGAATAACCTCATTAAAGCTGGGTACAGAGTTAATCCCAAATATATAAGTAGCACTACAATTGCGCGGGGCGTGCATTATAACCAGCGAAATACGTTGTTGTATGTGACATTTTTATGTCGAGTTTATGTATGTAGACATTAAAGAACAGAGGAGACAGAATTTCTCCTTGCCGAACTCCATTTTCAGCAGAGAACCCTCCGAGAAGGCATGCCCACATCCTGGTAATCATGATAGGCGCAAAAGGACACCATTGCCCACGTGACGCCATGTCAAGGTTAGGCACTGGGTAATACTTTAACATTGGCTTTACTAAAAACCCGGAAAATAATTAGCATTATGGCTTTCAAAATACAAAATATCCAAACAATTTTGAAGGTGTTATTGTCTCGGAGTTAAAGAGGCATAATAATAAAATAATACAGCATTCCAATGTTAAGAAATGGTGCGCTGGCTAACCTTGGCGCGACGCCGCATGGATCATAAAGTCGTGTCTCACCTTTTGTCGTTAGAGACTTCCATCTCGGGACTGTCCTATTAATATTTATGATATATAATCTCCAATATTATTATCACTCTTATTCTGTTTCATGGTACATGGTGTCAGGGCAGAATTATCGCTCCTAGAGATATTTCTGTAGTGGGTATTGAAACATACCAATCTCAGAGATTTATATGCTTTCATGTGTACGCTGTTTACCAGTGCTATTTCTTCTAATGTCTTCTGTGGTTTTCAAGGTACATAAGGCCCAAGTTCTGTACAGAATTATTACTATTTTCACCAAATGAGTTCGAGATTGATATGCTTTGACCCATTTCATATGTATGCTGTTTCGTTCAATGCCTTTAATGAACTTGCAAAAAGGGCTATATTATCAAGCGCCTCCACTCGAATTTTCTCAAAGTTGATGATACATATCGCATGCTTATAGCAGAATACGAGCGTAGCGTGCAAGATCTATGGCGGTACGTTTCGTAACTTGTGTCTAATTCCGCTTAACCCGGGGCTAGGGGCTGTATGATCCTATGTATTTCAATATCCTCATAGTTTTCATATCAACAGGCATAATCAAAGCGTGACTGATGGATCTTGGAAACTACAAACGACAATAGGGAAGAAACAGTGCTATTAAACAGCGCTACAGAAGAAACATCACTAGAAGCCCTGACACCATCAACAAACCGTAATAATACTGTATAGCAGCACATATGTGCGGACAAGCGAGATCATAATATTGGAGATTATATATCATTAATATTAATTGTATTGATGATTAAGCTTGACCCTTGTTGAGAGTTATGCTTGAAATATACAGAAGATATACTCCCCAAAATATCCGGAACAACTGCTTTGAGGTACATAAATACATATAGGGATGTCCTATAGTCAGGCTGCTGTAGGGTTAGAACATATCTGGAGAAAGGGTATGTTTGTGGGCATTTTCCTGTGTGATATAAACCCTACAAGTAGGTTTCCAAGAACATACTGTTGATGTGACAATTTTAATGTTAATTTTAGATGACCCCTTAAATAGTTTTGAAATTTTGCAGAGATGGAAAATCAGTGACCTGTAAAGAGTAATTTATAGAACACTGTATCCACAAATCTTATTAAAAGTGGTAGATTACCAAGAACATACTGTGCGAAAACATGTAAATTGCGATAGTAATTATGAGATGACCCCCCGCCCACCTCCACAACGATAATCAAGATAACATTTGATATTGCTTTAAAATTAACGAGAGATAAAAGAAATCAGCGAAATATACATATAAAATCATAAAACATTTTTATCAAGTATTGCTGAAGTCAGATGTTTGACAATCTTAGATAAACAGTTAGGCACCGTTTCCAATTATCGTTCGCGAATGAATCGTTTATTTCGTCAAATTTTCTCGAAGTCGCGATTTTCCAAGGCGCGAGGGAATGTTTTTTTTTCTTCAAAATAAACGATTCATTCGCGATCGCTGTTCGAACGGTTTTTTTCTTTCTGTTGGCAATCGTTTTTCAATCGAGAAAATTCTCGCGAATAAAAAGAGATATCGCGATTCAATCGCTTTTTAATCGAGAAAATATAAACGATTGAAAAAAAACGATTGAGGATTATAGCCGAAAGTAGTACGCCATTGGTTCAGCCTGACTGACCCGCATATACGTTCGAGTTTCTAACACTTCAGTCAGACTATATAAAGTTCGATCATTTTTTCTTCTTCCTTTTCCATTCTTTGCCTAGTGTAAAACTATAGCGTGTTTCTGTACAGTTGGCGGTTATATAGATACAATGGGGATATTGAAAGAAATTGAAAAAAAATATCTATATATATACATAGGAATAATGGTTATGCATATAATTATAACTTCATATTTACATATATTTTGTACGGGACACCGGCCCGGATATGGTCAGATTGGGTCATTTGCACTTGCAATTTTGTCTATTATTTTGGGTATTTCTGTGTTTTAAAGCTGGCATTATTCCAGATTTCTTGTGTAGTATTTTTCGTGAACGTTTTTGGCATCTGTGCGGGCTGAAATTTTGAGTTGATTTGTCAGATTTTCGCTGTACGCGTGGTTTTTTGTCCTACGATCACCATTTTCCTTGTGTAGATAGATGGCGCTGTATTGAATATAACATTGTCACATTGTCATTGTCATATATTCAGTTGGTTTTTGGCTTGAGCTTCCCTTTGGAATCATTCATAGTTCATTTATCAAAATATAAAATTAAAATAAAAAGTATTGTACATATGCGAATCCAACCGTTATATGCGATTCAATCACCATTGTGATATGTATTTGATATAAATATGAAATCACTGCCGCGAATATTCTTATAATAAATAAAATTAACTTGATGGTGATTTTTTTAACTTATTCACATCTCAATAGTTTAAAAACTGTACCAAAACATGAATGGATACCCTTTCCTAATGTATGTTTTATTATAACAAAATATACATATTTAATTACACTATTTTTCACCATAATTAACCTAGAAATTCTCGGCTGGAGGGCTAAGCTGTTCTGGGTTATCGCCATGCGCCCATTCATACCTCTATCAAGCCTGTGCCGTAATCATTCTGATAATGCAATCAACGACGAACTCAAATCCACTTATGACCTGTACCCGGTATTTACAAAACAAGATATTGGGACTATCATCCTGTATTGTTTATACCAAGTTGCATGAATATATGAGGAAATTATCGAAAGTATGAAGGGAATGACTGAACATTAATACATTGTCGACTCACACGATTATTGAATAAACATGTAATTTTGTCATTTACGCTTCGCCAGAGTAAATCTGAGCGCGAACGTCACAGGAAGCATGGTACAGGTATATGTATAGATATTTCCAGCATACGCCCTACTTCGGCTTGTAGGAGACTATATATCGTGAATCATATATATTATTCGGTTATCTTACGCATTTATACAGTATAGTATAGTAATATAGGTTTTTCCATCGACAAATCCCAGTTCGCGGATAGAGCGGCGTACGACGGCAACACGGCCTATGTGTGAAATATCAATCCGCCTCACGATTCTCTCGCGCCTTGAAAAAAACCCCGATTCTCTCGCGATCACGAACGGATCGCGCATGGGTAAACGATTCAAAAACGATATCGCGAGAGAATGTTTTTTTTCCAGAAAAGGTTCAATCGTTTTTTCTCATTTTTTTTCTCGATATCCTCGCGACTGATTCGCGAATGATCGTTTTTCAATCGAGAAAATTGAAGGAAAATCGCGACTAAAGAAAAAACGATTAATGGAAATGATCCCTTAGTAGACATTGAAAATGTATAATTTTGATAGATACTTTCTGCTCGCATATACTATTCTCTATGGTAGTGAAACCTTATATAGCCTGTAATTTTTATGCAATGATATACAGTACCGGTGGCAATAACTTGACACAATTATGTGAATTTCATTACATTGAATAATTTAGTAAAGAACCCATAATTGTGTATTTAGAAAATATTTCATTGGGAATTTGGAGAGGACTCCCGAGTGACGTCATGATGCAAGATAGCTTAACACTGTTATCAATCGATTCCCTGTTTAATGGAGAGAAAAGTGCTACCTCACTACTGTGCATTGGTGTAAAATGAATAAAGTTATTAACACTGAGGCAAACCCACCCCCTTTCTATTTTCGTTAAGATAAGACGATACTGGTTCGTTTGAATGAATTTTTTACATTACGGCAATATATTTCAAGATCACATCCGGACTAACAAAAAAGTACATTAAATAAGCTTTCAAATGACATAGGATGTGGCCGTGTGTACGGGGGGGGGGGTGCATTTTACTCCTAAAATAAGGCGTTTTTTTGCAAAACGCCGCTCGTCTAATATAGTGATGTTATAATAAAACTCCTGTACTCATGCTGTTCTGGGGTCGGGAAATGCCAGGAGAGTGGGTATGTTTATAGACAAGTTCTTGTATTGCAGTGATCTATTTAATGCCGTCAGAAAATTAGATAAATAATTCATGTAAAAAACTGATGCTCACAGCACTCTTTGCCAATTTTGTAATTTTGCGCCACTCTGCGTCTTCCCGTATGTCTTGTGGATATTTTGAAACGATCCCCTATTACAATTCTAAACTAGTTTGTACGTTTGACAAAGCAATATACAGCTACGACGTCAAATGACTGAATGTCTAAATTACGGTACTAATTTACTTTTGGTGGCTGACATCCGAGAACCCGTCCTCTAATGCAGTAGTTAGTCTTTTTTACCTAATATACCATGGTGAATGACGCTCATTAAATTGAGGATTTAAAAGGTAATCGCACCAAATCTTTGCCGAAGTATTTGATCGATGACTAAATTCGACATTAGAACCATTTTGGCCATTTAACAATGAAGTATTTTACCCACAAAAAACTTTTAACATAGTTTTTGGTGCGTTTGACCCAATTTAATTGTATTTTGGAGATGGCCCCTCTGTGACGTCACAGGTCAATGCCGTCAAAATACTTTTTGATATTAGACGATTGTAGAACCATTGCGTAATCAATTGACACCAACCATTTTACCCTATGCCTGGTACGAGTGAAGATATAGTCATTTTAATATGTATACCTCCATTTTAAAAGTAGATAGATGCAATCCAATGGTTCTTGTATTTCCTAATTTTTCTAGCATACGGCAATAGTTTTCACCACCACATCCTACCTCATCTGAAATAAGAGAGTCCAAGCTTTCAAATGATATATAGTTTGGCTCTGTGTGCATTTTATTCCCCAAAACAGTATCTCGGCCGCTCGTCTATATGTATTCGACCAACAACAACCAGTCCACCAGCCAGTCCACGAATTCAGCGACATGGACGCCCTGGAGGAACAACGCCAGGCAGCGGTACAACACCAGCCCCCCCCCCCAAAAAAAACAACGACAACAGCCCGAGGTCTACTGCTCCGCAAGCCTGGGCAGACAGGCAAGCCCCCCTGATAAACAGGGTGAAAAAATCACTGCAACGGCCCTTTTCAGGGCCAACCCACTCCTCCGAAAGAGGACTTCTAACGTTGCACATTGAAATAACACCAGGCCC
>JAVTVY010004609.1:0-41565 GCA_036873755.1 Hanleya hanleyi
CCACCCACCCACCACCACCACAGCCGCCATCTTAAGCCCACCACCCACCCACCACCACCACAGCCGCCATCTTAAACCCACCACCCACCCACCACCACCACAGCCGCCATCTTAAACCCACCACCCACCCACCACCACCACCACAGCCGCCATCTTAAACCCACCACCCACCCACCACCACCACAGCCGCCATCTTAAACCCACCACCCACCCACCACCACCACACATGACCCCATGTGACACAATACTCGCTTCTGATTGGCTGTCGCGTGACGTCACAGAGGTCATATGCAAATTTTTGGGGGCAACAGACATGTATTTACCCTTTGTATACTACTGGGCACGTTTCATATCCCTTTAATATTCGTCCCAGATCAGACCAAGTTTCAATGGTACAGGTATATCACAATCAAAACAGTAGGTCACACCCTCAGTACAAGAAGATAAATATCAAACTTCTTGGAGACAGATCGTAGAAGTCTAAATGATACATCACTCTTGCCAAGTTTTATACACCCCTGGAAAATTGCCATTTAATCTGACTGCCACGTTTTCATTCAACTAAATCAAGTCCCAATTTTCTTATTGCTTTTCGAAAATAAAGACAGTAATTTTCCATAGCAAATTTGAAGACCTAATAACCTAAATAGACTTGACCAGTAAAGGAGATCATCCACAGTTCAGAGGACATGAATTAACAAAACAGATCAATTACAACTTGATACAAAGAGGCAAAAGTTCTACACAATCCATTAATATTTAACATGACCAGCGTCCCGACCTAAATGAACAGATCATATACCGATCATATACCGTTACATTTAACTTGGGTATTGTTCACAATATCAGTTTCTTAAAATGATTCGACCAGATAAACAATAGCCTGTCCGTAAGTTCATGGCCCGAATAAACAGATTAATTACATGTACTCTTTTGACCATACAAGTGTATATTATTACATAGGCTAACATCGGTTATGAACAAGATATGATTACAATACATACACTGAAATATAGCGATGCAGACATCCTCCTTTTACATTTAATATATAGATTCATGCATATGCGATTATATCAACCAGGTTTATTTAATAAAGACGTACATAATCATTGCTCTTTTTTAATAAAGACATATTATAATCAAGTAAGATGCAGGAATCAAACAAGATTCAATCCTGAATCTCACAACATTTCTCCACAATGGCAATAGAAAAGGATATGAAAAGGGACACTAATCACCAGGACATTCTTATCCATCACACCGGCATAGATATTTTTTTTATTTGATGTACGATCTGAGCAATCGTCGCCAAGAAATAAATACCTGTTTTGGTGGTTTGATAATGAGAATAGCCAGGATAAGTGTAAGCTTTAATCTGACGAGCTTGCTGCATGCGACTTCAAGTGCGGTTGTTAGTAAGTTATCTTCCGAAGAACGCTTAGTAGACGGGTCAATATATGGTTTAACCCCCAACAAATTGCAACAAAAGCTTTTTCAACGGTTTTTGCTGCTATTGATGGGCAAAACAACATACAAAAAGTTTGGTGGAGTGTGAGCCCCGGAAAGCTGTTTTTTTCAAGATGGCGTCCAAGATGGCTGCCATAACCATAAAATGACCATATCTCCCTTATTATTCATGCTAGAGTCATGATTTTGGTGTCTATACCCAGGTTTTAGGGGTCAATGAATATATTAAGACTATCAGGATTAACATGAAATGACTGGTTCAGCGACAAATCCAAAATGGCGTCCAATATGGCCCCCGCCTCAATGAAATGTCTGTACCTCCCTTATTATTCATGCTAGAGTCATTATTTTGGTGTCTATCCATATGTTTAAGGGGTCAAGGAAACCAATAAGAATATCAGAAATAATATAATATAATTGGATCACATTGAAATCCAAAATGGCGGCCAAGATGACCATCTCAGCAATAGAGAGTTTACATATTCACTGATATTTAAGCTACATGTAGAGACATGTTCGTGGTGTCTATCCCCATTTTTAGGGACCAAAAAAGCTGTTAGAACCATTAGAAATAATATGGCGTGGTTTGGTCATTTACATGTAGAAATGTAAACATGGCTTTCAAGACACCTTTTATCATGGATCAATTGGCTTATTTCTGGTCATCTTCCTCGTTTTCCTCTGCTAATGTCTGATTATACGGATTGTTACACATGTCAAGCTTGCACGGTCCACAAGCTGGAGTACATGATAGATTGTATCCTCTACAGTTACATTTTTAACTGCTGCAGGCTGTAGTGCAGGTGCAGTAAACCATCTTGAAAAAGTTTTCCGGAGCTGCATTCATGTCACTTTCGATTGGAACCAACTGAGCTCCTTCAAGTTTCCAGCCCCACTCACAAGCGTCCATTTCCTTGTTGTTTTTTTACCCATCCAAACCATTATTTGATAGTATACTCTCATGCTGTGAAATTTTGTGGCAGCTGCAGTTGGATGTAGGCGTTCAGGCGTGACAAATGATTGGGAAGATACCACTTCCTTACTGAACGTCCTGTATCGTAATGATGTAAGGGAGTCAGTTGCCTTGCCTCCATAGATTACAGCCATTGCTTGACAGCCCTTGCCTTCGATCACAGCTGCAGTCTCTTTTGGTTGAACAAATGTATTTGCACAGGCTTTGAGCGTGGTATGAAACTAACTAGTTTGGTGAAACTAACAACTGGATGCACGTTCTTGCATCGCTTTTGAAGCATGTTGTCCTTGATAGCCGGACCTTCCAAATACCCATCAAAGACAACTGTAGAAATTGAGTAACGACGAACAGTGAAGTCGGCATAAGATTGTGCGATTGAGCCAAATGTTTCTCCTCGATTCCATGGCAAACGCTGCAGCAAGGACCCTCCATCCAGGACGTAATGTTCTGTTTCAGGTATTGGAAGGTCCAGCTATCAAGGACAACATACATCAAAGGCGAGGCAAGAACGTGCATCCAGTTGTTAGTTTCACCCAGGACACTGTCTTTTCTGGAAACAAAGAGGATTTTGTGTCCAGGGACTGCAACAAACAAAAAATGATTGGTATGATAAGTCAAAAAGGCTGTGAAGTGATCAATGCACCAGGAGACGCTGATGTTGAAATCGCCAAGGCTACTGTTCAGTCCCCTGCAACTCGTTCCACAACATTGATTGGAGAAGATACTGATCTTCTGGTTCTTCTCTTTTACGCGAAAGCTACAGATGAAGACCTGTATTTCCGTTCAGACAAAGCAAATGCTAGTGTGCCGTACCATATCAAACAGCTAAAGACAATTCTGGGTGAAGAGCTGTGTTCTCAATTACTCTTCATACATGCGTACACTGGATGTGACTCAACGTCTAGAATTTTTAGTGTTGGTAAAAAGACTGTTTTCCAGAAGCTTGTTAAAAGTGATACCACGCTCAAGGCCTGTGCAAAAAGATTTGTTCAACCAAAACAGATTGCAGCTGTCATCGAAGGCAAGGGCTGTCAAGCAATGGCTGTAATCTATGGAGGCAAGGCAACTGACTTCCTTGCATCATTACGATACAGGACGTTCAGTAAGGAAGTGGTATCTTCCCAATCAATTGTCACGCCTGAACGCCTACATCCAACTGCAGCTGCCACAAAATTTCACAGGATGAGGGTATACTATCAAATAATGGGTTGGATGGGACAAGACAAGGATATGGACGCTTGTGAGTGAGGCTGGAAACTTGAAGGAGGTCAGTTGGTTCCAATCGAATGTGACATGAATGCAGCTCCGAAAACCTTCTCTCAAGATGGTTCACTGGGTGACTGCATTACAGTCTGCAGCAGTCAAAGATGTAGCTGTATGATACAATATACCATGTGCTCCAGCTTATGTACCATGCCAGCTTGACGTGTAACAACTCCGTATAATCAGAAATTAGCAGAGGAAACGAGGAAGATGACCAGAAATAAACCAATTGATCCATGATAAAGAGTGTGGAAGCCATGGTTACATTTCTAAATGACCAAACCACGTCATATTATTCCTAATGGTTCTAACAGCTTTCTTGATCCCTAAAAATGGAGATAGACACCACAAACATGTCTCTACATGTAGCTTGAACATCACCACCCACCCACCACCACCACAGCCGCCATCTTAAACCCACCACCCACCCACCACCACCACAGCCGCCATCTTAAACCCACCACCCACCCACCACCACCACACACATGACCCCATGTGACACACAATACTCGCTTCTGATTGGCTGTCGCGTGACGTCACAGAGGTCATATGCAAATTTTTGGGGGCAACAGACATGTATTTACCCTTTGTATACTACTGGGCACGTTTCATATCCCTTTAATATTCGTCCCAGATCAGACCAAAATGGCGGCCAAGATGACCATCTCAGCAATAGAGAGTTTACATATTCACTGATATTTAAGCTACATGTAGAGACATGTTCGTGGTGTCTATCCCCATTTTTAGGGACCAAAAAAGCTGTTAGAACCATTAGAAATAATATGGCGTGGTTTGGTCATTTACATGTAGAAATGTAAACATGGCTTTCAAGACACCTTTTATCATGGATCAATTGGCTTATTTCTGGTCATCTTCCTCGTTTTCCTCTGCTAATGTCTGATTATACGGATTGTTACACATGTCAAGCTTGCACGGTCCACAAGCTGGAGTACATGATAGATTGTATCCTCTACAGCTACATTTTTAACTGATGCAGGCTGTAGTGCAGGTGCAGTAAACCATCTTGAAAAAGTTTTCCGGAGCTGCATTCATGTCACTTTCGATTGGAACCAACTGAGCTCCTTCAAGTTTCCAGCCCCACTCACAAGCGTCCATTTCCTTGTTGTTTTTTTACCCATCCAAACCATTATTTGATAGTATACTCTCATGCTGTGAAATTTTGTGGCAGCTGCAGTTGGATGTAGGCGTTCAGGCGTGACAAATGATTGGGAAGATATCACTTCCTTACTGAACGTCCTGTATCGTAATGATGTAAGGGAGTCAGTTGCCTTGCCTCCATAGATTACAACCATTGCTTGACAGCCCTTGCCTTCGATCACAGCTGTAGTCTCTTTTGGTTGAACAAATGTATTTGCACAGGCTTTGAGCGTGGTATGAAACTAACTAGTTTGGTGGAACTAACAACTGGATGCACGTTCTTGCATCGCTTTTGAAGCATGTTGTCCTTGATAGCCGGACCTTCCAAATACCCATCAAAGACAACTGTAGAAATTGAGTAACGACGAACAGTGAAGTCGGCATAAGATTGTGCGATTGAGCCAATGTTTCTCCTCGATTCCATGGCAAACGCTGCAGCAAGGACCCTCCATCCAGGACGTAATGTTCTGTTTCAGGTATTGGAAGGTCCAGCTATCAAGGACAACATACATCAAAGGCGAGGCAAGAACGTGCATCCAGTTGTTAGTTTCACCCAGGACACTGTCTTTTCTGGAAACAAAGAGGATTTTGTGTCCAGGGACTGCAACAAACAAAAAATGATTGGTATGATAAGTCAAAAACTTCGTGAGAAAGGCTGTGAAGTGATCAATGCACCAGGAGACGCTGATGTTGAAATCGTCAAGGCTACTGTTCAGTCCCCTGCAACTCGTTCCACAACATTGATTGGAGAAGATACTGATCTTCTGGTTCTTCTCTTTTACGCGAAAGCTACAGATGAAGACCTGTATTTCCGTTCAGACAAAGCAAATGCTAGTGTGCCGTACCATATCAAACAGCTAAAGACAATTCTGGGTGAAGAGCTGTGTTCTCAATTACTCTTCATACATGCGTACACTGGATGTGACTCAACGTCTAGAATTTTTAGTGTTGGTAAAAAGACTGTTTTCCAGAAGCTTGTTAAAAGTGATACCACGCTCAAGGCCTGTGCAAATACATTTGTTCAACCAAAACAGATTGCAGCTGTCATCGAAGGCAAGGGCTGTCAAGCAATGGCTGTAATCTATGGAGGCAAGGCAACTGACTTCCTTGCATCATTACGATACAGGACGTTCAGTAAGGAAGTGGTATCTTCCCAATCATTTGTCACGCCTGAACGCCTACATCCAACTGCAGCTGCCACAAAATTTCACAGGATGAGAGTATACTATCAAATAATGGTTTGGATGGGACAAGACAAGGATATGGACGCTTGTGAGTGAGGCTGGAAACTTGAAGGAGGTCAGTTGGTTCCAATCGAATGTGACATGAATGCAGCTCCGGAAAACCTTCTCAAGATGGTTCACTGCGACTGCATTACAGTCTGCAGCAGTCAAAGATGTAGCTGTAGAGGATACAATATACCATGTACTCCAGCTTATGTACCATGCCAGCTTGACGTGTGTAACAACCCGTATAATCAGAAATTAGCAGAGGAAAACGAGGAAGATGACCAGAAATAAACCAATTGATCCATGATAAAGAGTGGAAGCCATGGTTACATTTCTAAATGACCAAACCACGTCATATTATTCCTAATGGTTCTAACAGCTTTCTTGATCCCTAAAAATGGAGATAGACACCACAAACATGTCTCTACATGTAGCTTGAACATCAGTGAATATGTAAACCCTCTATTGCTGAGTTGGCCACCTTGGCCTCCATTTTGGAGTTCAATGTGATCCAATTATATCATATTATTTCTGATATTCTTATTGGTTTCCTTGATCCCTTAAACATATGGATAGACACCAAAATCATGACTCTAGCATGAATAATAAGAGAGGTACAGACATATTGGACTCCATCTGGATTTTTCGCTGAACCAATCATTTCATGTTAATTCTGATAGTCTTAATATGTTCCTTGACCCCTAAAACCTCGGTATAGACACCAAAATCATGACTCTAGCATGAATAATAAGGTAGGTACAGACATTTCATTGGCGCGGCGGCCATATTGGACGCCATTTTGGATTTTTCGCTGAACCAATCATTTCATGTTAATTCTGATAGTCTTAATATGTTCCTTGACCCCTAACACCTGGGTATAGACACCAAAATCATGACTCTAGCATGGATAATAAGTGAGTGAGTAGGATTTAACGTCGTTTTCAACATTGTTTCAGTCATATCACGACGGTGCCTACATGTGCCAGAACACGGCATGGATAATAAGGAAGATATGGTCATTTTATGGTTACGGCAGCCATCTTGGACGCCATCTTGAAAAAACAGCTTTCCGGGGCTCACAATCCACTAAATTTTTTGTAGGTTGTTTTTGGCCATCAATAGTACCCAAAACCGTTGAAAAACCTTTTGTTGCAATTTGTTGGGGGTTAAGCTGTTTTTTTCCATAAATTGGCCCGACTATAGAGCTGGAGAACGTTTGTACCTGGAGAACGCTTATCAGGACGATCAGATGTAACTGTTGTTTTACCGCCCCAGCCTTAGTTCGACCAAGCTAGCCATTGCTCTACTCGAGTGGCGGTCTGCCAACACCCCTCCAAATCCTGGTATAGACTTTCCACGATAAAATGATACCGGTCAGCCTGCATACGGAAGCTATAAAGGAAACCTACATTAACACATTTATTACGTGTAATTTGGGAAATACTTTATTCTGCACTCTGAATAAATTTCTCTGGAATTAGGTCATGTACCTCTATTGCTATGCTGGATTTGTATGCTGTTTTGCTTTATTTGTATTAGACCAAAGAGAATTATCATTCCAAGAGAACTGTACACTTATATCAGCTAAACTTATAGCATGGCATGTGATCATGAATGGTGATACATAACTATATGTATATCAGGTGAAAATTCATCGTTTGAGCTCTGCTAATGGAAACAGTCACAAACTTTGGTGATGTTATTAACCATTCATAATGTATATTTTGTAATTACAATGCGGTGTTCATTGACAGGGAAAATATGACCTGTGCATGTACGTCCTTCACGGGAAGAGAGAAGATCGAGTGCAAGGTACGAAGACCAGCAAACGGTTGTTCGCCATCAGTGAAGATCTTCCTGGGGAGATAGCCCAACTACACGAATACCCTAAAGAATTTTTGTCGCATTCGATGTCCTTCGGTCCCAAATACTCTGGTCCTGAACAGAGCGGCGACATGGAATTGGTCGAAGAAGACGGCATAGAAGAAGAAACAGAGAACTGCTCGTCCACGTCCTCAGTTGGATGAGATAAAGCTGTCTTCATTCACAGATGTTTTGGGGGGTTGTATGGAAGTTTCTAGGCCTACATATATTAGAACAAAAACAACAACAACAAGAACAATAACAACAACAAAACATTGTTTCCTCTTTCTTTACGTTACACTCAGGATCCTTTTGTGCTCTTTAGTTTCATCTTCACGTTTCAAGTTTCTGTAAATATTACACAAATGTCCCGTTATTCTCCTTGATTTACTGCTTGCGATGAATTGTTCTCCTTGATCTACTGCTTGCGGTGAATTGTTCTCCTTGATCTACTGCTTGCGGTGAATTGTTCAACCGTAAAACCACATTATTTCATAGATATCATAGCCATCATAATTGGAACTGAAGAACATCCATCGTGCAGCTAGGTTTTTCTTTGAACTTCACTTTGATCAGACCACTGCTGACCTTAGTGTTAAGAATGATCTTGAGATTATTTCCGCCGTTTTTATTGGACGAGCATATGAAACCTAGGTCGCTCACGTGCAAAACCCAAGGAGTTATTCGGTAGGATTTAAATAACGCGGTGTGTGCGGGGGTGTGTCCTTATACGCCATACCCTCATTGTAAAGGTCGACTTTCACGTTCGGCTATTTCCGTGTTGGCGGAACTTAGCCTCTCACAAAGACTGCACAAAAAGCCAATTGGGTAGATCTATAGAGTAAATTGAGGGAAATCATGTCAACAAGCGGCAGTTCCCATCCCAGCGGTGAAAGCGACGAGGAAGTTGCGGTTGGTCTTCAGGGCTACCAATTCGCTCAGATACGGAAGATCAGAGCAGCGGGGATGATAGCAGCTCTATTAGCGAGACAGGCGACGCAATGGAGACAGAAGCTCGCATGGAAAAGGACGAGTTGCAGTAAGATGGATTTCTGTCCTATAGGTGTTGCAGTAAGGAACAACATTTTTATTTTAGCAGTATAACTGTTAACTTCGAATATTTAAAAGTAAAACAGTAGCTGGATATGCACGAGAAAAATTGATCCAAAATTATGCATAATGTGCAAGTTAATAGGGTGTAAAAACGAGCAAACGTGCGTTTTTCACACCTTTGGGGGGAAATCCCATAGTATTTTCCCAAATTCCTGAAAAAACACCTCGCAAACCAAATTCATTCGGATAGTAATTTCGTTATTATATAATAATGTTTCATGTGTGTTAATTTCATTTTGGTTCAAGAAGTGTTTTTTTGATAAATATTAATAAATCAATTCGCTGTTTTTTGCAACGTGGTACGAAGTGTTGCAATTCCATATACGTCTCTGGAGTGAGTGAGTACGCCAGTGGCCGTGTGCTAAGTTCGTATGCTTCGGTGAATCATAGTTTGCGTTTGAGAGTTCGAATCTCGTATTCATAAAAACCTGATTATTTTCTTCGAATTATGAAGCATAATAGAACTTTAAAATGTCTCCATTGATAATTGAAAGTATATATAGATTTATAATTCGAATTTGACAAAAGTATACAGTATGTGCGTTGGTTAACTGTGTTACGTTCAAGTCGACCTTCGAACTTTTTTATTTGTCGATTTTTACTCAGAACTATTATGTTGAATGCATTATAATCAGAGTAGCCGATTTATATATTTTTTGAGTGATCGGCTGATGTCAGCATGATAGCCTTTGAAGAAATGAAATGCGAACTGTTCGAGAGTTTTACCATCAGGCAAACAAGAAAAGTATCTGTTTCACAATTTCACTGGGCTCATGCAGGGTGGATGAGCGTATGATAAAGATGCGACAAATCTGCTCGAGGAAAGATTGAACCAGCAACACCCAATGCTATGTCTCCCACGCTTCTTCCCTTTGCACGTGTCGAAAGGTCAAGGGCAAAGTGTTTGCAAAAAAACAAAAAACAAAAAAGAGCTTTAAACGTGTAGTTTTTTTCCACCTGAGGTCCGAGTGGATACATTCATTTGACAGGCGATTCTTGAATGGTTGAATTCATCTATATAGAAATACTGTACCCCATATTTTGCATACTTTAGTTGATAAAATAAAGTGAAATACTTATATTGCGTGATCCAATACAGTCAGAAGAATATGGCCGCTCTGACATGGTACAGATGTGACCAACCATGTTCTCCGAGGTTGAGCATCTCTTTTTATGGTTGATCTGACTATGATATACCTTGTCATCTCGACTATATCTTTATAACAATGTACCAACTTCCGGTTTGATGTGGCTATATGTGTTGTAAGTTGAATGTGTATGAAGAAATTTACATAGGCCTACCACTGTTGTCGTTCTCGCGATGTTTCGCAAGTTACATTTATAATGGCGTCAGTATTCCGCGATTTGTTCCACGTCTCCACCGAGTGAGTCTGTATACTATCCCATGTATGTATTGCCAGTCTTTACTATTCGAGTGTAATAAACCGGATATTATAGACTCACGAGGTAGACATTCTATTCATCCCATTATTAGTTCGTTGTATTTTTACAAAATGTTTTGTACAAGGTAAAGTGAACGATAGTAACGTCTTTGAAGTTACATCTTCAGAGCACAACAGCTAGTCCAAGAATAACAGACGACATCATAACACTCGAAAATCTTCAGGCGACTTTAAGCTATATTGTTATAAGTGGTAAGAGTGATTTTCCAATGATAGTGTGCATAGTATATTTTCTAATAGAGAACAAAACTTGTCGTCTATTATTACGCAAATTAGACAGAAGAAAATTTGTTATTTTAATACGATCCGATGCTCATGGTCGCCAGTGGCGGTTTTACTGAGCAGCATGTTATACATGTATAGCCAGGTCATCGTATTGGGAAAGAGACGTGTTATCTGACCAACAGACGTTAAAGTATAGGGTGCCCTACCAGATTCTCAGCAATCCAGGTATATTAGTAGCTGAAATACAGTTTCATGTATCGCTTTCAACCAGTAATAGTGATGAAGGCCACAGTGGGACTGGTTTTCGACTATCACCGATATCAGAAGCAAATCAACTAGAAGTCTCTGAAATCTTAGATTAGAGTAACCAGAAGGAATTGGCCCCCGTCTCCTTGCTTATAACACATGAGGTGACGCAGATGCGCAGTAAAATTGTACGTGGTTTGTTTGCTCAGATTCAAAAGAAAAATGGAGTGATGCACAAAGACAGATGAGCTGATGCTTGAATGAAGCCCGTTCTACACGGGCAAGTTTTCCTTGACAATTTTTTTCCTGAACAAGGACACTTCACCTTGTAGATTGCGAACGAGAAAAACTGTCAAATGTTTGATGTTTGCGCGTCTTTCATGCCGCTAATCAACTTCTGGTGTTTCTTGAAAGTGAGAGCACCAGGTGGATTTCCGTCGTTCATGGTAACGCTGGCCCCACGACGAGAGAAAACTGTTGCTTATCTACATTATCTACGTTATTTATCCATACTTGGCAAGGAAAACATTTTCCCGTGTAGAATGGGCTTTCTAATACTTATAGCCTATGAAATGCACAACATTGATCTCGCCCATGACCCCGCCCCCCCCGCCCCCCGGGCCGACTCAGCATCTCGTTGTTCGTGAGTCTTCGGGGGTAGGCGGTTTGACGAATGCCAATGTCGTCTAGCTAATCTAATCTACTGTTATATACTTCAAGTTGATTTGCTCCTGCATGTGCTGTACATTTTCTTGTACTCGCCGTAACGGTAGGCGTGAGATTATTATATGATACTAGCTGTGTAAATACAATTGGTATATTTCGATCCACTGTAAATAGCTAGTATCGCATGAGGTGGGTGGATATGCAGTAGTGAGATGGATATGTCTATCTGACATATATTTGGGATGGTGAAATTCTCCCAATGTCTCATGTAGTTTGAATGTGGTATCTTTCAGTCGTGTCATCATGTAATGTGAATTAATGAATAAACTATCTTGTTATGGAGTTTAAAACCGATTTGATTTTCTACAACTCCGATACAAGTGTACATGCAAGGGCGTAGACAAGGGGGGGCTTGGGGGGGCTTCAGCCCCCCCAAATATTGACGTCCGTCAAAAAAAAAATAACAAAAAGAAAAGAAAAAAAAAACAAAAAGGGAGAAAAAAGGAAAGAAAGCAAGAAAGAAACAAAAAGGAAACATAGCAGAGAAGTAAATGTTTAGCTTGTCAAATATCTTTATCAATTGTTGCATATTACAGGGGAAGTAAAATCAACAATGCTTACCAGAAGGACTAGAATAATTGCAATCGGTCAGAGAACAACGCAACAGTTTGGCGATATCGGACTCAAAGATCCCGTGTGATTTTCTCCGAGAAACGAATAATGTGCTCCAATTCAATCAAATATCGCCCATTTGGAGGAAAAAGGTCAACACGTTGGCTGAAAAGATTTTTTCAGAACTTTTTCACCATAAACTTTTTTTTAATTGATATCCCAGTCATTTGTTCCGTATTTATTTATTCACAAACGAGAGATACGAACTCTCGAATAATTTTCACAGAGAAACCCTAGAAATATAGGTAAAAAATCTAACCCAGACACAAAGTCACTATTTAACTGGTGTAAATATGATGAATATGGATACTTTTCGCTACTATTCCGAGAAAGGACCCCTAAGTTTACATTTTTGATAAGTTTGGCAACTTCAGAACGACCACAAGAACTCATGCGGTCAACCACGCATCAAAACACCGCCCCTGCTATAGGCAAAATAGTATTATCTAAGAAATAACTTGAATTAATATAGTGCAAACACCGGATTGAACGATCATTTCACCTTGTATATCAGTGCAGTGATCGCCACAGTTATAGAGATTTTCGCAAAAAAAAAGTTCAACTTTTACGGCTCAAATGCTCCCAGTGAGCGCCAATTTACCATCAATTTTCAAAAAAAAATCTACGCTGCGAGCGGGGGATACCCCCCTCTCAGACTCTCCCCCTAAGCCCCCCCCCAAACTTCAGAACTTGTCTACGCCCTTGACATGTATTGCGCCCCAATCGTGTATTTAACGAGTGACCTCCTCTCTTTATTCGCACCTGCAGATCAGCATAAAAAAGATTTAGCATAATCATTCCATTCCACTCGCCATACTTGGGCAGATGTACGAAACAACCATGTATTTACATGGACGTTATTGAGGAAGATCAGAATGAGAGGAGATAATTCAATTTTTATTTCATTTTGAGAAACTATAACTAGCTCTATCATATTAAAGCAATCTTGTGCAAGTAGTTTTAGACAAAGACGGGTAGTTAATTATATTAGAGACATAGCAATAACGTCATCCAACCGGAATTAGCTTATTTTCTCCGGAACCCCAAAAAAGTGTAAGAGCAAATGTTTAACTATACTCGCTATGAACATCGAAACAAGGGGACACAACTATGTTAACAATAATATATGAGATTTAAAAAATAGAAAAAACCCACGAACCAAATATAGAATAAAATAAATACATTATTAATTAATTGATTATACGCCATTCTATCATAATATACTTCAACAAGCCCCTCGTCAATGGAAGTGAAGTCATCACCGGAAGTGAAGTCATCGCCGGAAGTGAGATCTTTGCCAGATATTATTTTATCGCCGGAAGCGACGTCATCGCACGCATGTTCGACTGGCGGTGCCGCCTGAACCCTACAAATTGTAGGCTGTAGGGCAGTAGTATATAAAAGTTAAATTCCCGCTCTTTTATGCAAATGAGATGACGTCATCGATGACGTCACAGAGCTTTCAGCCAATCAGAAGCGAGCATTTTGACTCGGTGCATTATGGGACATATCCAAGATGGCGGCGTCTGCCTTCTGATTCAAGATGGCGGCACGTCCGGTGTCATCTCCGGCAATGTCCGGCCCTCTCCGGGACAATATATAGCCTTTATCTGCCCTTCCGAAGCATCAATTGCCTGTATAGGGTCCCCGACAATATTGGCATCTATTTGCCCATGTTAAATGACAAGTGGGGAACCCTCGGTTTCTTCATACAGTGGCAGAAGGTAAAGCGTCCTACTGTGAATTGAACCCGGGTCGCTTTATCAAGAGGCAGACACGTTATCCATTAGGCTACGAGTCATATGATACAAACCAACGTTGAAAATAGCATATATATATCTACTATATGGCCCATACTAGCCCACTGGCCTATACGGGGAATACCTAAATAGACGTTTTGTGACCTAGGTGGGTCCCTAGTGGACCGATGGAGTCGAGTGAGGTATCAAAGTGAAGCATTCGTGAAGGGGCATCTGATGGCCTGGGTGTGGGGTTGAAATAGCGTCATTCTGCGCATGCGCGGTGGCCAAAGGGTATGAAAATAGACGTTTTGGAGCTAGGGGAGCCACTAATGGTCCAATGGGGTCATATGAGGTATCAATGTGAAGCATTCGTGAAGGGGCATCTGATGGGGTGGGTGTGGGGTTGAAATATCGGCATTCTGCGCATGCGCGGTGGCCAAAGGCTATGAAAATAGACGTTTTGGAGCTAGGGGAGCCACTAATGGTCCAATGGGGTCGAGTGAGGTATCAAAGCTAGTGAAGCATTCGTGAAGGAGCATCTGACTGGACTAGCGGCTCGGGCGTTGTCATCATTCTGCGCATGCGCGGTAGACCAAGGGTATGGAAATAGACGTTTTGGCATCTAGGGGAGCCCCTAATGGGCCGATGGAGTCGTATGAGGTATCAATGTGAAACCTATGTGAAGGGGCATCCAGTCATGGGTGGGTGCATGTAAAATTTTTCGTGAAAAAAAAAACGGAACACGGACTTTATCGAAAAATCCTGGAAAATGCCTATATGGGGTATGGGGGGTATATAGGTCGCCGGGCTTAACGGGGCCTGCCTATCAATAGAGTTATCTCCCCCTAGATCCAGGGTGGGTGTATGTAATTTTTTTCCTGAAAAAATACGGAACACGGACTTTATCGAAAAATCCGGAAAATGCCTATATGGGGTATGGGGGGTATAGGACCATCCTGGGAAACCTACTTCTCGACATTTGCGGTATAGGTTGTGGGGTCTCGTTTTCTTAGTCTCGTCAAGACAAACATGATAGGAAGTGTCGCGGAGCGAATCGTTGAAATTTTTGGAAAAAGTTCAGGGAGACCCATATAGTCCCATACTAGGGGTATAGGACCAATGTTTGCCCCACTGGGAAACCTACTTCTAGACATTTGCGGTATGGTTGTTTGGATTTGTTTTCTTAGTCTCGTCAAGACAAACATGATAGGAAGTGTCCCGGCACGAAACAGTGAAATTTTTGAAAAAAGTTCAGGGAGACCCATATAGACCCATATAGTCCCATACTGGGGGTATAGGACCAATGTTTGTCCCACTGGGAAACCTACTTCTGTACATTTGCGGTATGGTTGTTTGGATTTGTTTTCTTAGTCTCGTCAAGACAAACATGATAGGAAGTGTCCCGGCACGAAACGTTGAAATTTTTGAAAAAAGTTCGAGGTCTGTCTATAGCCCCATATAGACCCATATACTGGGATATAAGCCCAATGTATTTATAAATCCATACGGGGTGGACATGTTGGAGTCTAGGTGAGTCCCTGTTGGTCCAATGGTGTCGTATGAGGTCTTATTTTGAAGCTCTCATGCCGGAGCACTTGACTACACTAATGGTTCGTACGTTGTCAATAGTCTGCGCTTGCGCAGCCTGGCCGTAGTAGAGAAAGCAGGCATTTTTGGGGGTGTGTGTGTGGGTGTGTGTGTGGGTGTGTTTGGGTTAGAGATGGGTTATTCCCGGTTCGAATGGGTCGTGTGAGGTATCCATGTGAAGCCTATGTAATGGAGCATCTGATGGCGTGGATGTGGGGTAGAAATAGGATCATTCTGCGCATGAGCGGTAGCCAAAGTGTATGGAAATAGACGTTTTTGTGGTCTAGGCGAGCCCCTCATGGGCCTATTGTGTCGAGTGAGGTATCCATGTGAATGATAGGTGGGGGAGCATCCACCTGGACTAACATTCACGTGGTTTGGTGGGTCTGCGCAAGTGTGTGACGTCACTTTCGATTTTTTTCAGAATGTTCAAACACTACCTCCAACTTTCCCGGCCCGCACCTTGGCCCGGCCCGGCCGCAGCGCACGCGCGGGTTCTCCGGCCGCAGCGCGCGCGCGCGCGTCATCACCGGAAGTGCGTAGGTGCATGTCGGGTCAAAAGGTCAAAGGTCACATCCAGGTCAAAAGGTCCAAAGGTCTCCCTTTCGGCAAGGTTCGAAGTTGCGGCATCGATTGTCGCATTGTAAATTAACCTGGGAAGGATGGGCAGTTCCATTTGGACCAATCAGCGGTCGAGAAAAAAGAGCCAATGAGCGATCGATAAAAGAACCAATGGACGGGTTCTAGGTACACGTCTGCGCCTACATCCGGGTACTGGGATGCTTTCGGCTACGTCCGCGCCTACATCCGGGTTCCTTGTACACCCGGGTAATGTTTTCTGGGCATGGATGGGTTAGCTTTGGCTCCATTCTAGGCCACTGATTGGCTATTCATGGACATGCTCATATAGAAAACACACAAGACAGGGTTTTTTGGTGAGATCTCATTTTGTTTTTTATTCAGTAACAACAACAACGTGGGAACAACCACGTGAAAACTGAAGCCCAGAACAAGGAGCTTGTACATTGAAAGAACTGAAGCCCAGAACAGGGGGCTTGTACATTGAAAGAACTGAAGCGCAGAACAGGGGGCTTGTAAAGTTAAGCCCAGAACAGCGGGCGTGTGTACATTGAAAGAATTCAAGCCCAGAACGGCGCTTGTACATTGAAATGATGGGCGGCCCAGTCATATACGAGTACATCGCGGTCCTCGGCCTTGGGGTACTCGTCAAACATCTGTACGATGGTAGATAAGGGTCTTCCCCGGCATCGATGGTACAGGTAAAACAAGCAATATTGTCCGCACACGCTACTGTCAGGCTTTGCAACGTTTGACTGTTCCAACACCACGTCTCTGTGCCTTGATCCATGAAGTCTGTTAAATCGGGATGGAGGGGTGGCAGGCCGTACGGGTCAAAGTATTCCCCTGCTGTTCTGTCAAGTACACGGCCACCCAATGTTCACCGGGCCGATCCATCGGGTCCGTGTTGAGAACGTAAGCAGCAGGATACATACGGTCTAATGGGAACACATCTCGGGCGAACACCCCTTGAAAGATCATACGTGTCTCTGGGTCATTCTCCAGCACGGTGGTTATCTGGTCTGTATCCATGTTAGGTGGAGAAGTCACACAGGACGTTGCGCGCCTTGTCCACTTGAATGATGTTGTCAAACTCGGCGTAGCAGATCACATTGACGGTGGTCGCTAGGGCTCGTGCAAAGTGGATTTCCAACCGTAAGTTGCCTTGCTTGGCCAGGGCCAGCTGATGATCGTTCTCTAAGGTGGGGGTCAGATCGAAACAGAACAACGTGTATCCGTTCGCGTAGTCCTCCCGACTGATGAAATTCCCTTCGTCCTGGTTGATTTGACCGGTGGCTGTAAACAGGCTCTGATAGGCTCGAATGAAATTCCTGCGCCCAAAGTTCGGTGTTAAGGCCGTGGCTGGCACCTGTTGTCCATCCACATGCAGGGCCACAAAATTGATGCCGAAATGTTTAAAGTCAAACGGATTCTCTGGGTAGGCTCCGCTGAAACTGGTATTTTCCACACAGGCCAGGATCAATCGCTTGGGTAGTTCCCCCAGGAACAGGTTTTCTTTGTTGGCACCCATATTTCCAGCAGGCACAGAGAACACTTTGGTTTGTACACGTCGGATAGGGTACTGGGCTGGTTTTGTTTCCAAGGCTTTCATGTGTCCCAATTGAACGGCTGGATTCGGTTTCACTTTTCAGACATACAGGACTGCCTCTTGGATGACAATCTTATAGTCAGCTGCATGCCCCTCTACGTCAGTGGCCATCAAGGCGAAGGTCGGAGGCGCCCGTATCAGTCGGATTTTGATGGGGATCTTGTTCAAGAGGTACCGGTCTTGCATGAACATGTCTGCGTGCAGTCGACCCATGAGATCCACCGAGGCACTGTTCGCAGTGAAAGCCTTCCGTTTGTTATATCCCACATTGTCCGCCGTGGCCATGTGCTCGGGTGTGTCCTGGTAGAATAAAGCGGCTGCCAGCTGAGATTTTTTAGCCTCTCGGCCATACGACAACAGTGTCTCGATGTAGGCTCTATAGGGGTACGTGTTGGTCGAGTCACTGATGAGTTTGTCGCTGAGAAAAATATCCACCTGTTGAAACATCGAGTGCAGCCAGAGATTCGTCGTGCCCACCGTTGCAGCTTGGATGATTCAGGTGCCAGCCACATTGACCACCTTGGCTTTCACATACAAGTATGTATGGGCTAAATCCACATTTGCCGTATCCGCATTACTGATGGTGAACTCGATGGGCCCTGTTTCGTTGATGCTGGAGAGCGGGAGATGCTCCACCCATAATCCTTGTTCGGCACTGGTCTGTGTGGGCGGCACGGTCCACAAATCAAATTCACTGTTGGTGGAGGGACAGGACTCTGCGTGGATCAAGGACATGTTTAAGAAAAGATATCCTGGGTCTTCGATGTGCGTCGTCGCTGGGTCGGTCGTCGACTGGTGCGTGGTCTCGGTGGGGCAGCTCTTTTATTCCCTACGATGCGTTGTGCTTTGGCCACCAAGACGCCTCCCGCTTCTTTGGCCCGCCGTTTCAAGGATTCTTTGGGTGCCGTACCCCCCCAAGACATCACCGGCCACTTGCAGTCCACTGCGCACCGCTTGTTTGCCGATTGCTTTCACCCCACGCGTCACCAAGGGCAGGAACGCTTTGACGATGCTGCCGAGTATGTTCCGCAGTCCATGTCCTCGTTGCATGCGTGCACCGCTAAAGACCGGAAAGCCACCCCGGCCTGGTGGGCATAATAGTTCATATAGCTGCGTGCATCGCACTCGTAAGGTACTTTCATTATGCAAAGTGGGGAGCACGTGCTTGTCGAAAATGAAGTGTCAGCACCACTTTCCCGCGTTCGAATGCCACCGTTCGTCCCGTGTCATCTCTTATATCCACCGTGATCGTGTTGATGTCGGTTTGTCGTACGGGCAGGTAGAGCATGTGGGTGAAACTGTGGGTGACTTGATCTCCATACGTCTTTTTAATGGGGACCACCCGTAACAGAGGTGTGTTGATATCGCCCACGATGTGGTTGTCCACTACGTCCGAGTAGACGTAGAGTCCGTACATACCCGACTTCATATCCATCGGGATCTCGCCTTGGTGGGCGGTAGGACCAGCGAACGTCTGTAGATCGAAACCCAGCATTTGCTGTAGGATAGAACTCAGTACGACACTCGCGTTGACGGTGACGATAAGCTGTGCCTTGTCGTTGTGTGCGTTGTAATCGAAGTCCACGTGATTCTTGAAGGGAAAGGATTTGATGGGTTTTGAAGTATTCGTGACCTCGCGTAGAGCCTTATAATGCAACAGTCTTGACAGCCCACCCATGAACTCCTTGGGGGTATCGTATTGGGCTTCGGGGAGGGTGAGTCGGGTGTCTTTTCCTTCGTAGGTCACGTCGTACCACACTTCATTGGCTCGCACGCTGTACCACGAGTAAGGGTATTGGATATCCACGAGGCCACATTCCCATCGTCCAGGTAAATGCAACGGTTGCGGTAACTGGGTCACGTACTTGGCCACGGTGTTGTCAGGAAACACATCCAGCGAACTGTTACTGGGTAGGGTGAGGTAAAACATGGCGACTGAGCTGTCCTGCTGCTGCTGTTGGTTTTAATAGGTGTTCCAGGCCTTGGGCGGTTGTGTCCGGCGTCGTGTTCGGCGCGTTGACTTGCTACGTGTCACGGCTCTGGAGATGTGGGGTGTCCTGATCGAGGGTGGTTTTTTAAAGGTCTGAAAAGAAGGTGCCCGTTGTGGTGGTGGAGTTTTGGGGGGTGACTCCGGTTCCCATTCGGATTCCCAAGGTTGTGGAGTCTGTCGTGGTTCACGAGTCGGTGAGTCACGCTGCATAAAGGCCCAGCGGTGGGGGTTCCCCACCAATTCCTGTGGTACATGCATGTCTTTCAAGCCTTGAGCAAAGACCTCCGATCCTCGAGGATCCGTGTGCGACCTGCGTTTACGCATCAGGTCATTCACTAAATCCGTCATGTGGGTCCCGGGGACCACCTGATTCTGTACCAGTAGTTCGCCTTTATCATTCCAAGTCATGTTAGGATTCTGTTTCATCCGTTGTAATACCAGGCCAGCTTGTTTCTTGAACGATGCAGGTACACTCTTCAGGACTTCGTCTTCAACCCACTGTGGAGCTGTGGGTGGTACCCCTGGTAATGGCGGCTGTTGGGGCGGTGCTGAGGTCGGTGGTGTGTCACGTGGTGTGGTGGTGGTGGTGGGGTAGAGAGGGTTTTGTATTGGTCCATGAACGTCATGTACCGTTGAAGCGTCTCATTGTACCGTTGTACTTTCTCACTGTCGCTTAACCCCGGTCTCTGTAAGATCTGTTGCATCTCTCCATCGAGGGTGTTTATGGTCTTCACCGTAGGTGGGACAGGGTAGGGCGATTGGAGGTTTTGAAGGAATCGTGGTTCGACGAGGACCATTTTTTTCGTGTGGTTCATTGTCGGCCGAAGAGTCCACCCAATACTGGACCCAACACGGAAGCGGCCAACGGTGCTAAGATGGCCCCGAGAAAGCCGCCTTTCTGTAACACCTTTTTCTTTTGTGTTTGAGAGACTCGCTTCTGGACTAAGGTTCGGAGACCTGTCTTATGCTTGGTCAACTTGGTCTTCTGAGCCGGAGTCAGTGGTACGTTGCCTTTTAACAGGTTGTACCCGATCTCGCACAGACAGCGTACAAGGTCAGGGTCCGCACCGCGTACAATGGTTCGAACCAACTCGGGTGGGGCCGTCTTCAATACACGGAGCGTGGGAGCGTGCTTCCGTACTCTCGCAGACATCATGTACAACTAATGCCAGAACCCACAACCCTGCCCTTTTTATCTATCTCAGAGAACAGAGACAAAAATCAACCATGATGTGGTATTCATTCTTTTATTATCCCCATCATCAAAACACACACACCCCAGCTGGGGGAGCCACTGTGGGTGTGTTTACATTATTTTTGCGTGTACACGTGGTGAGTCTCTCCGGGAAAGATGCCGGTGCGTAGTCGAAGGTGATCGGGGGTGGCTTGCTTCAGGTCGAAGAGCATATATCCGTGCTGAGGGGTTGTCGCATCTTTAAAGGCTTCCAACGCAAACGCAGTACGTCCAGGGTACATCTGTCTCGCAAGGTCCAGCAGTTGAGTGGTATCTCTCGGATTTTTGAAGACCACCATATAGTGGGCATTTAAGCTGATGTTCCGATGATCTTTATTTTTACTGAACAGATTCTGCACACTGTAGATGATGCTGAGCCGTCGATGATGGCTGCCTTTGGCAAAGAGTTGGGTGACCCGACTGTCCGTCTCCGCCATGAGATCATCCAGAACCACCAAGGTGTCGGGTTCCAAATCGGCCAGGTTGGGTTGGCCTTCCACGAACGTGATGTGGGGCATTGCTGCATATGTTTCCTGCCATTCTCCGTAACACCACACGACTCGGGCAATGGGTGGGGTGATCATGCTGTCGGCGTGTTGAAGGAGCTTCCTGACGAAGTGCGTTTTGCCGGAGCCCGTCGGTCCTGCGATGACGCAAGTGAAGGGATGCTGCCAACAGGGGTCCATGGTTGGAGGTGTATCCGCTGTCGCGGTAACCCGCTCTTGTAAATTTGGTACGAGTGAACTGGAGTGGTGGGTACAACGTCGGTCGTCGTTGTCTGTTCACTGTCAGGGATGATGATGGTGGTGGGTACAACGTCGGTCGTCGTTGTCTGTTCACTGTGAGGGATGAAATCCGGTGGGTCTTCAGACGTAGTAGGTGTACTTGGTGTAGGTGTGGAGCTGGGCTCGATACGGGGTTGACTGGTGCTCTCTGTAGACTGGTTTCACTGATGGCTGGTGTTCTCAATTGGTTAAGTAACGTGCTGACATAGGCTACGTCGTAAAACACACCTCCGTACAACACACTCAGCAGGGTTAGTACTATCACCACAAAGCCTACTTGCGCTTTGCGCGTTTTGGGAGACGCTGTGTTCAGAGGCAGCTGCTGTTTGTCCATAGCACTGTGGTCGAACGTGGAATGAAGGATGACAGCAGTGGTGTCTGGCTTTATAGTCGTTTCACCTGGTTGGCAGCGACCCAGGAATTGAAGGAACTGGGCCAGCCTTGCCATTTGACGAAATGAAACAGTTTGCCACGTCGACGTTCCGTTTTCAAAATCTGCTCCACCGTGTAGTAGTCTTGCTTTGTTTTTACGACATGCTGTAATTCCGTCTCGTAAAACGTCCCTAGCAACGGTTCCCCTTGAAGATCTTCCAGTTCATAGACTTGCTGCTGCCAGGGTAGGCGCCGTTTAATCAGGAAGTGCTCATCGCTCCAGTTGGGCAAGTAACTTTTCTCAAATTGACCTTTGACTTTACTGATCCGTACGGGGTCCCCGACCTTGAACACCGCCTTCGTCGTTCGCTGCGATTGCCTGGGGTACAAGACACGCCGGACTTGGGCTTCATTGCGTTGGGTCACGGTAATGGGGCTCTCTCTATACTCCGGTGATAGGCTCGATTGTAACCACTCACAAGTTTCGGGAGAACATCGATGTACCGCCTTGTATTCTTATAGGTGAAATATTTATACATGCGGCCTTTGAATGTCCTGTTGAATCTTTCCATCACGGAAGCCTTGGTCTCATTGTACGTATGGAAGAAAAACACCTTCTGGGCTTTCAGAAACTGTTGGAACGGACGGTTGAGGAATTCCGTGCCTTCGTCGGTTTGCAAATACATGGGTTTGTGCCCGGTCTTGAAGATGTCCTTAAACGCCGCTATGAGATTCGCCCCAGTTTTCGTCCGGATGGGTACCACCCACGCATACTTCGACAGGATATCTATGCACGTCAAGATATACCGATTTCCATCGTTGTGTTTGGCAAAGGCGCTCATATCGACCAAATTTGCTTGCCATTGGGCATCTAGTCCTCCCACGATGACCCGGTTCCGTAGAAAATGGCGACGGGCAGCTCGATGTAAGGTATAGGTGTCTTGTTTTCTTAACCAATCTCGGACTTGGGCACGTTGTATCCCCTGGGGTTTGGCCGCTCGATAGAGAGCCGTCATTGCACTATAGGCCGCCGGACTGTCGGGACTGTAGTATAAGTTATCCAACACCTTCTCCCAGCTCTTCATACTGACAAATGATGATTCACCCTGGCTCTATCGCTTATTTATAACGGGTATATCTTGGGCCGGAGTTTCTTTCTGATTTTTTGAACACGAACAACACACTAGTCCAGGCGGATGCTCCCTCACGAGAGCTTCAAAATAACACCTTATACGACACCATAGGATCATTAGGGGCTCACCTAGACCCCAAAATGTCTATTTCCATACCCTTTTCCCACAATTCCTGCTTGCGCATGCGCAGGATGACGTCAGTGCCAGGCCACACCCCTCCTCTCGGATGCCCCTTCACGAAGGCTTCACATTGATACCTCACTCGGCCCCATCGGCCCACTCGTGGCCCACCCAGACCTCAAAACGTCTATTTCCATACCCTTTTCCCACAATTCCCTGTCTGCGCATGCGCAGAATGTGGACAACGACCGAGACACTAGTCCAGGCGGATGCCCCCTCACATAGGCTTCACATTGATACCTCATACGACTCCATAGGACCAATAGTGACCCACCTAGACCCTAAAATGTCTATTTCCATACCCTTGGTCTACCGCGCATGCGCTGAATGACGATATTTCAACGCCACACCCACCCCAGCAGATGCCCCTTCACGAATGCTTCACATTGATACCTCATACGATCCAATCGGTACACTAGGGACCCCTCTCGCCCCTGAAGATTGCCGGAGAATTTGGGACTACTTTCTGTCCGCGGAGGCAGACCGCATCACCACCAGCCCGCATCACCGCGGAGGAATACACACGCCCGATTCACGCAGACCGGAAATGACGTCATACATGACTCCTGCGCACACCGCCACAAAACCGCCACAAAATCTCATACCTGCGCACAACACTCCTGCGCACACCACTTTCTCGCGCATGCGCAGTGAGGCGCCAGAGAGTCGAAATACGCTTATACTACTACTATAGTAATACAAGAGTATTTATGTTATCGTCTATCGTGGTATTAACATTGTGATGCTCTCCTCTGTTTTTGCTTTTTAACCCTACCTGGACTGGGGGCAAAATGCCCCCCCCCCTACCAAACTTACTGCGCTTTTTCCGGAACGACAAAAAATGGAGAGCTGAAACTCCGTGACTTTATAGTTTATCATATTGGGGTCATATTTTGAGCCTATTTGCATAACCCCTCGAGCAGAGGATCATGGGAAAATTCGAGATGGCGGCCACGTGGGGTACCAGAAAAGTCATGTTTTTGTTATATTTCTTTAAAATTTCTGCTTTTCCGCGATGAAAAGTTGACAAAAACTATTTTATTTCACATCGCATTAATATTTACTAATTTATCATGCAGCTTTTGTGGAGAAATTGCATAAATAAAAAAATTGGAAAATCAGACCGAAAAATCGACCAAAAATGCCGTCACTGTGACGTCATCAAAGCGGTCATCTTGGATTTTTTTTACATTTTTTGGTAGAGCTTGACCTACGGGTATAGTGAGGTAAGTTTCAGCCCCTTAGCTTAAGGGGTAAGAAAAATAATTAGGGGGGGGGAGCAATTCGCCCCCCGCTGAGGCCACAACAGGTCCCAAAAAGCCCAGGCCAGATAGGGTTAAATGAATCAATTATATACAGTAAGACGACCCATGTGGTTTTTCGCGACATATTTCGGTCACGTTTGCTCTTCAGTGTTGTTGGCCCTTCGTGTGCAGAAGTCTTTGTTCAGACTTTTACGACATGTATAGTCTTGTTTTACCCGGAGTGACCCCGCATCCGAAAATGCGCGGTGACCCGGATGTTGCGCGGCGACCCGGAAATGCGCACTGCGCTGATGCGATGACTCAGAAATGACGAGATCATCCCGTGACCTTTGACCTTCCAACCAGTCCACAAAGTAGTGCAAATATAAAGAATTTGTTGTTTCTATACTACTCATCATTTTACGGAATCGAACATCTTTAGGTGCACTTGTCTGGTGAAAGTTTGTTTTAAATGCAGAAATCGCCCAAACTTGTGCTAAACAATAGGCTACATACCTGTCATTCTGCGAAAAACTGATTTCATGATATACATAAGAATTTTGCAATAAGCAGGCAAAATTTGCTGAATACTCTAATTTTCATTGTTGTCGTTTCTCACGATAGAATTCCAATCACAGCGAAATATGATTACGTTAACCACCATCGTTTTGGTATTTATTCATTATTATATATAATTACACAAGAATGATTTATTCTGCATTTGTCAAAAGTATCATTTTGGGTAACGCTACCATATGTTTGTAACGATAAAAACTTTAAATATCTTTCAACTTGATATTAAAAATAAGCCTTGACATCATCTTATTGTATGCTGTGGACCACTGTCGAACTGGTCACTCCACATAAACATCGCATTATCTCCAACCGCCCCATACAATCTTCACATGGTCACATATTCCCCCCACTTTCCCTAACACAAATAGCACATCCGACTTAGTGAGGACAGATTTATGTGAGAGAGTAGCGTGGCTGAGATGCAATACGGTAGTCAAGAAAACGACTTCATTTGGAAAAAAAAGGAATGATAGGGATTTGACGATATGAACATAGGAAAAACTGTTGACTGCTTCTCACGATTATGGACGCGAAAATTCTTCATGGACGACGACTTGTTTGTTCCTACGAAGTAGGCTACAGATCGCAAATTGTCCGGTAATGAGTGAGTCAGTCAGTCAGGCAGTCCATCCGAATCCTTTCGTCGGCAAAATAAGGAGAACCGTTGACATTAGAACCTTGATTTTTGGCATGAACGAGCATTAGGGCATTGTTACCAGCAAGTTCTGATCTGAAATAATTCTGATTAAAATTGGATTTATAATTAACACTTCAGTATATTGTTATAGATCATACGGAGAAAAGTCCGATCATTTAAGCGAGGGAAACATGACACCATGGAATTTGGGAACAGCCCTGGCATGCCTGGTGCTCTCTCGCTGTTGGATTCAACCGCAGATCTGAGGACAGCGACCTCAATATAGCTGAGCGAACTATTTATAGACGTTTAACTCCGAGTCTATTCAACTGCTTGATGTACCAGGGCCGGATCACTAAATGACCAGAACATTCACCAATATACTTTCATTTTTTGTGGCACGAATAAATACCCAGAATATAATCTTGCTCAATCTCACAAAAGGCATGTTATAAAGAGAACCTGTGGCTGTTATGGAAGGTTGTACATGTACCATATTATGATGAAACGTACCGTAGGGGAGGGTCACATCATATCTCAATGAAAATACGATCGAGTCCTAATGCCTACTCTACTTCGTAGGTCCTGTGACGTTAGTCACACTGCTCATGTTATCATAATATCGAACATATTCCTTGATTATCTACACGAAACAAAACAGTATAACTCAAAAACAAGCGTCTAGTACGTCGTTCAATATTCTTTCGTCGTCTTTAAAGAATTTAGGCGTCCGTAATCCAAAGCCCTAATACGTATAAACAGCATTTAGCACCAAATCAAAAAACAATCATAGTATCTATAAACATAAGCTAATTTTCTGAAAGAGAGAAGCTGCCAACAGTTTTCAATGATACCGACAAGACATCATGATGTTCCAAATATCAAATCTGTATCACTGAACAATATTCTGAATCCTTAGGATATCCATTGTAAAAGTCGTTATCTCAGTCACGCATTGATTGTGAGTCTTCATATGAACACCATGAGGATATTGAAGTACATGGAGATCATACGACCCCTAGCCCCGGGTTAAGCGGAATTTGACACAAGAGATACGAAACGTAATGCCAACGATCCTGCACGCTAAGCTCGTAATTTGCTATCAGCATGCGATATGTATCGCAAAGTTTGAGAAACCTTGAGCGGAAGACCTTGGTAATATAGCCCGGTTTCACAAGTTTCTGCAATAAAATCATCACATATTACAAAGGCTACTGGACCCAGCCAAACAAAGATCTTGCAAAGGCTACTAGGTGTTATTAATTAAAAGATGTGGAGTGATGAACCATTACAGAATCTATATGACTGTTTGGATGTTTTTCCAATTTTCTCTCCCACCCAATAATTTCTTTTTTAAGTTAACCAATCAGATGCTTTAGAATTGGAATATACCCCGTGATGCATTGTTGTTAATATAAAACTCAATTTTCCATTTATTTGATAACATACGTCACCAAGACGAAGCACAAACAAATGAACAACCACCATTTTTGTACATACCTAAAGGCAGCCAGCAAACAGTGAAAGCCCCAATTAGCATGATGATTGACTTGATGACTTTTCGATTTTTGCTTCCATCTTTCTTCTCCTTCGCAGTCTGTGCCTGAGAAGCAATTCTTCTAGCATGCTGTTTTGAGATCGCAAAAAGATTGGAGTAGGCAAATATCATAGAAATCATGGGTAGGGTGAAGCCCACGCCAAAGACCATCATTATGTAGCTTCCAGGGAAAGTTTCGAAGAAATACAGAGTTTTAACCTCTGGATTGTGCCAACCAGCTAATGGGAGAAATCCAATTATAACACAAGCCAGCCAGGTGATACCACAGACAATGTAGTGTGTCCGGGTGGTCACGAGAGAATCGTATCGAAGGTGCATTTTGATTTTCAAGTAACGATCGATGGTCAGAAAGTTCAAGAAGAACGTGGACGCCAAGATAAAAGAGCAAATGAATCCCATCCGGAATAAATACTCGTAATCGTTGGTCAATTGGCACATATTGAGGGCCGCCACATAGATGATGAAAATACCGTTGAATATGTCGGAAGTGGCTAGGTTCAGGATAAAGATGTTACCCGGTCCTTCACGTACTTTCTTCTCGCTGATAAAACCGAGGAGGACAATACCGTTTAGGATACAAGTGGTCGTGCCAACCAAACCGAATAGAATATAGACCAATATCTGTACCAATGTCAGTGGAATCTCCTCACTGCTCCCCTCCACTAGCGAAATATTGCTGTTATTCATCTCTGGTGATATCTCATTCGACGGTGATGACACGGCCAAGTTGTGAGTACCGGTAGTGGAATCAACGTAGCAAGGCAGGCATCTCCTAGTTGAGCCGTCTGAAGGAATGCCTGATCCTCGATGTGTTCGATAAGTAGAGCCAAGATAATAATTATGGCAGGTTCGGAAGTCAGCTCTGCAGTCTACTTCCGGGATTCGTGTAATCAGAATAAGGTATAGGAATTATGTGTAATTTAAAATCAATCTTTGACTACCATCAAACAACTCGAGGATGTTCGTGGATAATGAAAGTATTTAATATTTTGATCCGAGTCACGAACCTCTGTTCTTCGCTATTTACCTGAGTTTGCTGTCAGCGATACAGGTATTATAGAGCCGTCGAAGATATGCTATACTAACGGTGTCATTCTCCCCCAGGTAATATGGTGAAGATTCAGTCCGCGATCTTAGTACCCATATAGCCGCCTCTCGTCGTCCTGAACGATAATTTGCTTGTTATAATTCAATTAGAAAATCGATGGATTCACAGCTAGCGGTGGTATAATTTACTTCGTCGGCATTGACTGTCATAAGAAGTACATATAACAGTAACATGTGGCGGGGTATGAAGAAGAGCAATATCGCAGTACCGAAACATAACGAGAACAGTCAATTGTATCGATACGGTCAGGGAAATCACCTTTCCGGTATATTATGCGTCCAAAAAGTTTGAAGAAAAAAAAAATGAAATGGAGACTGGACGTTTAGATGGGTTTCGATCTGGAGGCGTGACTGGCCTGACTGATTGACATGTATTTACTGTAAGTCGAAACAACTGAAACATTTTCACTCTAACGCCATATTGTGGCGTCACAGACGTAATGTCATTCCTATTGCTGACATCACGGTAGTAACGTCATTACCATTATTTACATCACATGAACGCATTGCTAGCAGCGTGTGTATATGAATGAACCAATCAAATCTATCGCGTCGGGGCCTTGGGCTAGCCTGGTGAACGCTGACCTTATGTTATACACTGAAGAGATATCTCGTCAATATATAACATAGAGCCAGCTTTCACGAGGCTCGACCTTGGGCCAGCATGCTTAGACTGGATCCCGTTCCCAAACTATGGTCTCTGACACAGTTTAGACTGACTTGGTTGCTTGTCTACAGCATGTTGTGTTGTGGAAATAATTTTGTACAGTTCTTCAAAATTTACCTCCCTCGTGACATCGTGTCAAGTCCCTGTTTTTCAAGCATTTTAGGCAGTTTTTGCCCTTTTCCGCTAAATATTACATCAAGAACGAAAGACTGAACCCAATCTAACATAGACAGTCGACCATTAATAAAGTACACGTCCATATTCAAAAGCGGGCGATAACTTACCCAATCTCGCCACTAGGGATCGCTTCCACTAAATAATGGCCGCTCAGTAGAATATAAAAAGACAGTTCGAAGCCGGGAAGCCTATTACGTCATAATTTTTTTTAAAAATGTTATAAATAGGTCACTAGGTCGCCATAAGTAGGTTAGCATCAGGTAGTCAACATTGCGTCATAAGTAGGTCACTAGGTCGCCTTGAGTAGGTTAGCATATCACTATTAATAGGTCGGGATAACCTTATATAATTAGGGTAGTAGGTTACTACGACGTCATATGCAGGTCGAGACGACCTTTGTACCTGGGTTAGTAGGTCAAGTTGTCGTCATATCTGGGTCAAAGGTCACTTCCGGTCACTTGACGGCCCAACAAGAGTCATCTTCCCCTACATAACGGTCTGTTAGGCCTTATCTTAACGCCTTATCATAACGCTTTAACGCCCTAGCATACCAGTTTTTCTTTCTGGGCAAACCGCTGTTCTATCTATAAATCACTCGTGAGTAGTAGAGAACGGGGAGTTTCGAAGGTGCAATGAATAGCGTTTGGGGAGATGAGAACCTTTTTCCATCCGGCTACCTGGTAGAGTTACGTTAGCGTATATGAGGAGGAGGTGGAGGAGGATGAGGAGGATGAGGAGGAGGAGGAAGACTCTCATCGCATTATAACGCTTTTCATTGCATCTCCGAAACTTCCGTTTCTCTACTACTCCCGATTGATCTATAAATAGAACATGGGTTTGCCCAGAAAGAAAAACTGGTGTGCTAGGACGTTTTACCGAACAACAATGAAAGTTATCTCACTAAAACAACTGGATAGACAACTAGAACAATCATTTAGCCAATTACAGTAAGTAGCGACAAAAATAGCGATGTAGTTATCTTCAAATCGAACGAAGTCGGTCACTGTCAAATCTCTGACAAATCTATCGTGGCTATAGTCTGTTTCATACAACAACAACAACATACCATATCGCGTACAATAATATCCGGGGACAGACGTTCATCAACAATTACCATTATAACTGAACTGGAAATTTTAACAATGGATAAATTTATATTACATCAAAATATCAGATCTCCACAATAAGTAGGTCATAAGTAGGTCACCATGGCGTCATAAGTAAGTCAGTAGGTCACCATCAGTAGGTCGGGATGACCTTATATATTAAGGGTAGTAGGGTACTATGACGTCATAAGTAAGTCGAGACGACCTTTGTAACTAGGTTAGGGGTCACGTCCAATTAATCGAGACACTTTCTCGATGCCTTCGAGATGGACCGAGAAATTTCTCGGCTGAAACCGGGAGGGCAGAACCGGGACCCCTAACGACGTCTCCCGGTTTTCTCCCGGTTCTATCTCGATCGAAACGTCCCGGTTTCCGAGTTGGATATAAAACTCATCGGTAATCTCGAAGGGGGTCCCGGTTTGCATATATTCGTGTTTTATTGCCATTAAATTGTAGCTTCTCGGGCGATAAGAGTTGTGCCGGTACCATATTTTGGGGGCGTTCGTCATATACGCATATCGCAGTCTAAAATAGAATCCCGACAACGATTTTTAAGGATGCATTCCATGTTATTCAGAGTGTAATCGGTATATCAATGATCTGAAGTTTCCTGAATCCAATTGAAAGAAAACATTTCATTTATCAATATGAAGCATTAACATAAAATTGAATGATCTTCTCTCACATCGATAATTGATTGTATAGCTGATATTGTATATAATATTCGACGCGGAATAAATGATACATCAACTGGATAATAATGATTTGAAATGCGATAATTATTGTCTCATAAATTTATTTTAAAACGAAACATCGATTGTTTTAACCGCAAAATTGAAAATGAAGTGTTTGACCGGTGTATTTTCGTAGGCGTGTCAATATTTTTTCATTTTGTATTATTCATTGCAGATTCCATTTTACTGATAATTACGCTATTGTGATATAATCTAAGTAAGGCAATTATATCAACAAAGTTTATTTCTCATAAAAGCTTGCCTGGTAGAGGTTAGCGAAAATATTGACAGTCAGAACTAGAGGTGTTGATAATTCACACCACAGTCGGTCTGTCTGTCGGCTTGAAACAACAGAGAACAGAGAGGTTAATTATTTGAAAGTAAAACTGGGGAAGAACAATTTTCGCAGGTATTCACGTTCTATTATTTATCGCTATTTTCACATGTCTAGCAAATTAACCAAATAATAAAGTAATTAACGCCCAATTCAATCAGGGATTAGATAATTTTACTGTCAACAATACCGCGTTTTGTCTGCGTGAAAATCTGATAGGGAATGCCCAAACACTTCGATCGCGCGTTTATGTTTATATTTTCCGGTTTCAAATGAATTAGCAGCCTCTCCCGTGGTCTTCAAGGCCACTGTATTTCTGACTACCGGGGAAATCTTTGACGAAACGTGGTCCAATTTTCAAGTCAATATCCTATCAAATATGTATTTTTAATAAAAATCTCCCATTTTGATATACTTTCAGAAGAACATGTGACATTTATTCTAGAAATTTATTTCAATGCGCGCTTTCTGGACGCATCTCATAAAGTGATTCAAATTCTAAAAATCGGTTCGAAATCAGTTACCCTGAATACTAATATTGAGCCAATCTATGCAATTCAATTATTTTTTTTTCTTTCCATACATAACGTGCGGTGAAGTTGCGCAGTCAGAGAAAGTGTGCGATCAGAGATTTCTAGACGGAATAACAAAATACTGTTACATGAATCATGTCTAATGTAATTCATTATCCGTGGCTTAATGCGTATGTAGTCTCCGATATTAGACTCGCTGCCACAGAGTAGTATACATAGAGCGAGCATACACCGAATGGTTCAAACCTTCATTTGAAGGAATCTCGATTCCACTCTCGAAGCAAGTCGATTTATTTCGAGGGGGATCGAGATGGACTTGTGCTTCGAGAGAAAACCGGAAGCAAACTGGGACAACAATCGATAGAGATAAACCGGGACCCTTCGAGGCGAGATATTTATCGGTTTTACTCGTTTATCGAGAAACCGTCTCGATCGATTGGACGTGACCCCTTAGTTGGTCGAGGCGACGTCATTAGTAGCTCTGCTTCGTGTAATATGTAAGACTTACCGCTGGTCTCTAATGAGTGGTGCATCGGTTCGTTATACGCTCAGTTGTATATCATCTTATTAACTGGTAGTTCCAGCTCGCTTACAATCAAATTGTTTACAAGAATTTCGGCTACTTGTGCAATACCAGTCTGCTCGAGTATTTCCCCGTGCTACGTCACATAGCGTCACTATATATATATATATATATATATATATATATATATATATATATATATATATATATATATATATATAGAACGAAGAATCGACTAATTAAGTATGGTGGTTTGAGAGTGAGTGTCCGTTCCAATTAACCAGCTAAGTAATACACCGAAGTCGTATTTATTCCTATGTTGATACTGTTGAATGCGGCATAAAATGCGTAAATTCCTTAGTTATTACCGCATATAGCTGTACTTCATGGTGGTATATATTTACCAAAGAAATATCCTATAATATCGGGAGCTCGAGTGGTCTAAGTCCCCCTCGCTCTTAAGTGGGCATGCCCATGGTTTCCGAAAAAATGTTCAAAAGTATTACATGCTTGTCAATATCTTTGAACGTTATATTTCAACTCATGGTTGGAACGCAATTACAATACAAATTGAAATCACAATGCAATATCAATATATTATAAAAAGGAATGACAGATATTTAGAACATATTACCGTACATCTTAACCATGTGATTGATTATGTAGACAGACCGACAGACGGACGGAAAACTATCTTGAGGATGTATTGACAAAAGGAATTTTATCATACCTTATAAGGGCGGTTTTCAAGACGTCATAAATTCATGGAGCGGTTCTCTGTTTTCCATTTCTTTACTTGAGGTGATAAATACCAACAGGTGAACATAACAACAAAATATCACTTCCAGCAGGCTATTCAGAGTAACATGGTCACAATAGTCGAATTGAAACATCTGTCAAAGTTTAATTCTTATTTTGAAATTTATTCGTAGTTTTTATCTGGTAATAAAAACTTATAATGAACCTCTGCTTACTCACTCACGTGAAAACTGTGAAAATCTAAAGTTCTCATTCACAATAATCGCAACACTGTAACTATTTAGAGAGTGAGTTAAAATCCTTTAATATGTATTAACACAGGAAACTCTAAATCTTAGCAACTTTTTCATGGACTACTGAGAGTTGTCACTTTACAAATAGTTAACAAAGAAATATAAGCATTCTCCATGTAACGAACACTACGCTTCCTGCTTAACAATAGCCATTCAATGTCACATTAAAAGTCTGACCCTAGGGAGTGGTGTTGAAATACAACAGAGATTTGAAAAATGTTTTTCAAATGTATAAACAATGAACGGAATATCTCTCCTTCCGGTCAATGGCTTGGGGTTAGAACAATACTAGTAGTGCTATATTTAAGGGAGAGTTAACATTAAACAGCACACTTGTCTCATTTTCTCCCAAAATGTATCCAATTCTCATCATTACCATCATGACTGCAGCTCCTCTTCCTCCGCTCCCTTTTTCCTCCTCCTCCTTCTCCTCCACCTCCTCCTCCTCCTCCTCCTCCTCCTCCTCCACCACACACACACACACCCACACACACACACACACACACACACACACACACACACACATCCTCCTCTTCCTCCTCCTTCTCCTCCTCTGACCTAACATATTTTATAGCCTACCACGAATACGTCCTATGATGTCAACCTGTACCCGTGGACACGTGTCATTCATCACTTATCGCGGTGCTTACGAGTGCCTATTGAACCTTACAAAAATATCTGACTTTAGAAAGGATATTATAAATAGTCGGACATCAACGGTATGTATCAATACCAAGAGTACTAATACGCAATAGGTTTACCTTCGTGTACAATCTGCCTTGCCCCATTTCGTCGATATGTATACATGTGCGCCAATCTACAAACGTGCTTATAAATGAATATATCGTCGAATAACTTTTGTAAAATGTATCCTGCCTTTATATTACACTTGTCTCATATCAACGTTATAATATATACTGTTCCTTCGAAAATCCATCCTAGTGAGCAATTCTTTGGGTTCAAAGACCTTTTGGTCTTTGATATATGTTGGCATTTGTGGGAAGTTGATGCTGGGTCGACATCGGGCCTTACAGACTAGTCTTTTGTGTTACATGCCGTCATTTTCATCTGACGACGATACAGCTCACCAATCCCCAGTGTACGAGTTGTCACAGCGAAACAGCTCACCAATTACCAATATACGAGTTGTCAGAGCATTTCCATCATAGCTCTCTAGATTTGTATCTAATACCGCTGATGCCGGTGCTAGGGGCCGTGTGGTCATATCACCCAAGTTGCCACATGAACAGGTACAATAAAAGCGTACCTGAGATACAACACATATCACGAATAGTTAGATTCTTGGTATGTGCTTTAGAATAGGTTAACCGGGAGACTATACTGTGAAGTCATGTGACTCTGTCAGCATGTCGGCACCTCTTCCCACTTCCCTTATATGTGTTTTAATTTTTACCTGTATATGGCGAGATTCTGCTGGTGGACGTTTCGTCCCCGACGCCCGCTCCCTGTACAGACCTTTTGGTCTTTGATATATGTTGGCATTTGTGGGAAGTTGATGCTGGGTCGACATCGGGCCTTACAGACTAGTCATTTGTGTTAAATGCCGTCATTTTCATCTGACGACGATATAGCTCATCAATCCCCAGTGTACGAGTTGTCACAGCGAAGCAGCTCACCAATTACCAATATACGAGTTGTCAGAGCATTTTCATCAAAGCTCTCTAGATTTGTATCTAATACCGCTTATGCCGGTGCTAGGGGCCGTGTGGTCATATCATCCAAGTTGCCACATGAACAGGTACAATAAAAGAGTACCTGAGATACAACACATATCACGAATAGTTAGATTCTCGGTATGTGCTTTAGAATAGGTTAACCGGAAGACTATACTGTGAAGTCATGTGACTCTGTCAGTATGTCGGCACCTCTTCCCACTTCCCTTATATGTGTTTTAATTTTGACCTGTATATGGCGAGATTCTGCTGGTGGACGTTCCGTTCCCGAGGCCCGCCCTCTGTACAGACCTTTCGGTCTTTGATATATGTTGGCATTTGTGGGAAGTTGTTGCTGGGTCGATATCGGGCCTTACAGACTAGTCTTTTGTGTTACATCCCGTCATTTTCATCTGACGACGATACAGCTCACCAATCCCCAGTGTACGAGTTGTCACAGCGAAACAGCTCACCAATTACCAATATACGACTTGTCAGAGCATTTTCATCATAGCTCTCTAGATTTGTATCTAATACCGCTGATGCCGGTGCTAGGGGTCGTGTGGTCATATCACCCAAGTTGCCACATGAACAGGTACAATAAAAGCGTACCTGAGATACAACACATATCACGAATAGTTAGATTCTTGGTATGTGCTTTAGAATAGGTTAACCGGAAGACTATACTGTGAAGTCATGTGACTCTGTCAGCATGTCGGCACCTCTTCCCACTTCCCTTATATTTGTTGTAATTTTTACCTGTATATGGCGAGATTCTGCTGGTGAACGTTTCGTCCCCGAGGCCCGCCCCCTATACAGACCTTTTGGTCTTTGATATATGTTGGCATTTGTGGGAAGTTGATGCTGGGTCGACATCGGGCCTTACAGACTTGTCTTTTGTGTTACATGCCGTCATTTTCATATGACGATGATACAGCTCACCAATCCCCAGTGTACGAGTTGTCACTGCGGAACAGCTCACCAATTACCAATGTACGAGTTGTCCGAGCATTTTCATCATAGCTCTCTAGATTTGTATCTAGTACCGCCTATGCCGGTGCTAGGGGCCGTGTGGTCATATCATCCAAGTTGCCACATGAACAGGTACAATAAAAGCGTACCTGAGATACAACACATATCACGAATAGTTAGATTCGTGGTGTGTGCTTTAGAGTAGGTTAACTGGAAGACTATACTGTGAAGTCATGTGACTCTGTCAGTATGTCGGCACCTCTTCCCACTTCCCTTATATGTGTTGTAATTATACCCTACACTACACCTCATTGCTGACGTACTACCTATACCTGTGCTGTGTCAGCAATGAGCAATGAGCCCATTTAACATGTCTACTTTATGCCGAATCAACGAAATTATTCAATATTTTGCAATACGAGCAACGAGAAAAATTCCCCATTTTTTGTGAACAACTCTACTTTATGCCGAATCAACGAAATTATTCAATATTTTGCAATACCTATGAGTGAATGCCACATTTTCATGTAAAACCCATTCCCTTAAACAACAATAAAACTCATTCTGTCAGTTGTATTCGCCTTAAATGCTTTCAGTTTATGCCGTCTCATCTTGTATGCGTGTGACCGGGCTTGGCATATTCTAATAAATTCCTTTTCAGTAGCTACTAGCGTATACACGAATTCTACTACAATAATCTGACAACTGAAAACTCTCTACCTCATACAATGTTAATAGGTTATGAAACTCGACAGTCTCTTCGGCTTAAGCGGAGAAAATTGTCACTAATGACGTCACCAAAAACTGCCCCTGAGCTAACAGGCAATGTGGGCTTTAAACTTATCCATTCAATATCAAACAGACCTATATCCTGTTGTCTAGAACGTAGTTTTACTCCCATACGTTGCATATTTCATCATGAATTTCTATATAAAGCGATTTAGTCATTCGTAATTCTGTATCGCTGACATTCGTACTTTTTCTGAAAAAAATAGCGCAATGCGAAAGTCTGCCGACATTGCATTTTTAGCGATTTCACCACATTATATCACACGTGACGTCGTGTATATGCCGTGTATATAAGGCAACTCTGTTCTATACGAATATGTAACAATCTGTGACCATCTCACTTTACAGTTAAGCTTTCGCTTCATCAAGATACATCAAACTATGGTTGAGACAATCTTGAAATATGGTTAAAAACATAAATCGGAATGACGCCTGAGTGAAAGAAAAATAGAGCATGTAGGTATCCAGGGTTAAGGTAAATGTAGGCTAACTTGCTCTGTTGAGCCTATATAATTATAAATGCTCGCTTGGTACACTAGTTTGAAATCACTGAACTAGATCTTCGAAGTCACCGACTTCCTCTATCCGTTTACATTTAAAAAAAACAACAATATTCAGACACATTATCATCTCAGTTTATTAGAGAACAATCATAAAACGAAAAATTCCTAATCTTACCTGAACGGTGTAAGGGAGATAATACCGTATGACAAGAATTTCATATCGCATTAGAAAGTTGTCCTTATTCAGGACTCATCTCAACCTGTTTAAAGCTTGCGCGATAAAATTGTATAGGATCTTTATTGTACATATATACGAACAAATTATGGCGTCACCTCGACCTACTATTCTAGTTACAAAGATCGTCTCGACCTACTTATGACGTCATAGTAACCTACTACCCTAATTATATAAGGTTATGCCGACCTATTTATGACGCTATGGTGACCTACTTATAACGTCATGGTGCCCTACATATGGTGATTTACTTATGGTGACCTATTGACCTATTTATAACGCTTTTAGTGACGTCATCGGTTTCCATGGCTTCTATGTCCCAGAACTCTCCATTTACATTCTACTCCGCTCGATAACTTACTCTTATCGCTTTAATATGAAAACATGTGGTTTTTATCAATAAAAAAGTAGTCCTCGTTACTTCATAGCAATGCAGGTAAATGCGAGCATTGGGGAAATCTCGATTTTTTTATTCACAGAAATACAAAGAGAACAGAGCTAGTGTGCTTTCACACTAGTGCAATAAATTGCGGTGTGAGAGAACAAAATTTACAGCATATAAAATTTTGGTTTGATGACGCTAGTTGACAATTTGAGCAAGAAATCTCCTTCGAAGTATCTTTTGATGAATCAACTAAAACGTTTTCTTTACATTTTCACACAGAGCGCTTTGAAAAAGGAAAACCGTTATTTGCATCTGTCGAGCTGGTCCATACTCCATGTAAGGGAGCACGAGATTGGGCTATTAATTACCCCTCTTTGTAAGGCGACAGTGTAAAAACGACACTTTGAAAGATATGTATATTATGTAGTTTGTCTCGATAGGGGCATTACCCCCTTCCATAAGACGACAGTGTTAAAACGACACATGTAAGGTACATGTACCAGGACTATTCTCCTCCCAGGACGATTTTCTATAACGACACTGTAAAACGACACATTCACTGAATCATCTAGCCAGGCTTAGAAATATTGTCAGGGCCATTCTTACTTGTAAGAGAAGAACCATAGTCTAAAAACGACACTTTGAAGGCGATGTATATTTTTAAAGCGACAGTCTAAAAGCGACACTTCATCAGATATGTTTATTTCATAAAGCGACAGTCTATAAACGACACTTCATCAGATATTTATATTTCATAAAGCAACAGTCTAAAAATGATATTATTTCTGTATACTTTCCATGATGGCACAGTGTGTGGACACTCACCTTGACAGATGACAGTTTGAAAGATATGTATATTATGTAGTTTCTCTCGACAGGGGCATTACCCCCTTCCATAAGACGACAGTGTTAAAACGACACATGTGAGGTACCAGGACTATTCTCCTTCCACAACGATTTTCTAGAACGACACTGTAAAACGACACTTTCACTGAATCATCTAAGAACAGCCATGCTTAGAAATATGGTCAGGGCCATTCTTACTTGTAAGATGACGACAGTCTAAAAATGACACTTTGAAAGCGATGTATATTTTTTAAAGCGACAGTCTAAAAGCGACACTTCATCAGATATGTATGTTTCATAAAGCAGCAGTCTATAAATGACATTATTTCTCTATGCTTTCCATGATGGCACAGTGTATGGATGCTCCATAAGACGACAGTGTTAAAACGACACATGTGAGGTACCAGGACTATTCTCCTCCCACAACGACACTGTATAACGACACTTTCACTGAATCATACAGCCATGCTTAGAAATATGGTCAGGGCCATTCTTACTTGTAAGATGACGACAGTCTAAAAACGACACTTTGAAAGCGATGTATATTTTTTAAAGCGACACTTAATCAGATATGTATGTTTCATAAAGCGACAGTCTATAAACGACATTATTTCTCTATGCTTTCCATGATGGCACAGTGTATGGGCACTCACATTAAATGGAATATAGCAGCTATACTCTCAAATATTTTGTCAGGCTTAATTTATATCCCAGATGACGATACATGTGCATTCCACCCACATTTACACTAAATGAAATAACATACTGTCAAATGGACTGTCAAAGCAGTTTTATTCCAGTATTAATATTTAATCTCACAAATAACACACGTTCATCCTCCAGTGATAAAAAAAAAACATGTGTAGCGGCTTTCATAATCATCCACTGACAACTTCAGGAAACTTTGTATGTAAACATGTCCATGTGCATTTCAGCTAAACCAAAAACTCTATTCTTACATTTTAACATTGGAGCACCCATACAATATCCCCTGAGGCAGTGCTCATTGCTGGCTGCAACCCTCTTACTTCATGGAATACTCCACTGCCATATTTTTTTTATTTCAAAACACTAAACATTTTTGTATGCTTTCAAACCTGCATGCAGGTCTATTCCATTAATAAAGTAACGTTAAGGCAGTAATGTACCTGTACTTCAACATCAAAAAGGGTTATAATATGGAGTTCGCTTCCATCATGTGGGCAGTATATCTTCTCCTGTATCCAAGAATACTGAGTCAAAGGATCCCAGAGCAATAATAGAGGTGTCAAATATTGCCAAACTCTGGGCTGCATTTCACCTCTCCAAACATTGCTGCCAGTCAAAATTATGCATGGCACTTTCATGCCGTCTGCATTTATTCTTTCAGAAATATAATCCCATATTTCTTTTCCAAGATCCTCCACAGATGTAAAATTTTTAATCAAGGATGCAGTCAAAAGGAGGACAAAAATCTTCAATTTAGCCATCTTGTCTGCCTATCAACTTGTATGTGATGATGTGTCTATTCACGTTGTGTTTGCACATGTGAACTTCAATATGCCATATTTCTTCCAACCCTTTCAAAATGATGGACCGGTAAAAACAGAGGTATTGCACACCACCATCACCAATGTCTAATGAAAAGAAGCAATAAAACATATGTACACAATTTCAGCTTTGCACTTTTCAACTGTAAATGAAGTTTCAACTTATTACTAACTTACAGAACCTGAATGGCTTACATGTATCACATCAACTTAACTATACGTAGAAATCCAACAAACAGGAACATTATACACATGTTCCTCAAGTCGTGTGTCAAAGCGGTGTCGGGCAGAAATGTATGTGAAGTCAACTGTCAAAGCAGTGTTGGAGAGCAGTGAACGTGAAGTCTAGTGTCAAATTGGGATAGGACTTAGGGTTATGTATCATTAGTAACTTTTACACTCATGGTCATTTCAGCAATCGAAATCAAATAATTTCTCCACCAAAGTGTACGTGAAGTTGAGTGTCAAAGCGGTGTTATGGAGGACTGTACGTGAAGTCGAGTATCAAAGCAGGGTTAGGGAGGGTTGTATGTGAAGACGAGTGTCAAAGCGGTGTTAGGGAGGAATGTACGTGTGGCCGAGTGTCAAAGCGGTGTTAGGGAGGAATGTATATGAAGTTGACTGTCAAAGTCGTGTTAGGGATGAATGTATGGGAAGTTGAGTGTGAAAGCGGTGTTAGGGACAAATGTACGTGAAGTCGAGAGTCAAAGCGGTGTTAGGGAGGAATGTACGTGAAGACGAGTGTCAAAGCGGTGTTAGGGAGGAATGTACGTGTAGCCTAGAGTCAAAGCGGTGTTAGGGAGGACTGTACCTGAAGTCGAGTGTCAAAGCGGGTT